>CAJUYG010000021.1:510164-590447 GCA_910591675.1 Galerucella calmariensis | reverse complement strand
AAAAAAATCGAAAATGTTACCTGATCCATAGATCCGTAAATATAACAAATCCGAGATAGAGAAGCAGTAGATGACTTGTTACGAAATAAATTGTCAAATAAAAAAGCAGCAAAAACTCAACACCATAATAATTATTATAATAATAGACATCATTCAATCACAACAAAATTATTAGTTCATTAGTTGGCTAGTACAATCCAAAAAATATATATTATTTAGTTTCAATATTAATACAGTCCACCTCAATAAATTACTGTTTTCGTCTTAGAGAAAGCAGTCAGAGCAACTGTATCGAAACATAAAAAGTTTCTCATACAAAGTGCGCCAGCAAAAAAATTTTTATATAGCCAAATAAACAATTTTGATAGTGCTAGTCTTTTGTTCTAGGGTAATAATCAAAAACTTCAACCAACGGCTTGTGCAATTTTGTAAAGAAGGGCGAGAAGTTTAGCTAGAAGATAACAAATATCATTATTTATAAAATCCTATTGTTATTATAATGATCAAATCACTTTTCGTCAAGTTCGCTTTACCTCATTTTTGTACTTTAATACGAAAATAATGTGAAAGATTAAAAATAGGTGAATTTCAGAATGAAAAATTATTAGTAAAATAAAATTATCTGATTTACGGTCCTTATTTATGGGACTCCCTGTATACAACAGAGCTTGGGAAGAAGAAAACTTGCTAGCAAATTGGTAAATGGTCTAATAGGAAGTTTTTAATATCCGTCAGCAAGCTACAAATAATGATTTCCTTCAAAATTGTTAATTTAGCCAAAAAAAAAAGAATTTGTGTGATTATGTCAGTTTTTAAATTAATAAAAACAAGAGGTAAGTAATAAAAGGCAACGTGGTACCAGGCCGACGAGCATTATATATATACATTAATTTTATATATCCAATAAGAAGCTGCAAATCTAATTTGTTGGGTTAGTAGAACAAAAACAATGTTAGGATTTTTTTCACTATGTACCAGTATCAATTGTACAAAAAAAAATCTTAAAACTATAAATTCAAATGGTATATATTAAAAATTAATATATCTACCTTTTGATTTTATTTGGGTTACATGTTATTGCATATAGAAACACAATGTAAAAAAAAAGGATAAATCATGCAGTTTAAGATGCTGTATTTATAAGACTGTTAGAAAAAAAAGTAAATCTCTTATTTAGAAAAAAAAAGAAGAAAAAAAATAAAACTTGACTATTAACTTACAAAAAAATAAAATGCTGATCAGGATTATTAGTCCTCGATTGATTGTCGATCTGCATATCGGCAATAGAATTCGAATTTGTAAAATGATGATCCTGATAATCCTATTGAAACATTACATTAGTCGAAAAATATATAATAATTATTTTTATAAATAGAAATTAATTTATTTATTTTCACTCAGATCTGCTCATGTAGGTATATTGTGAAAAACCTCGTTTCCCGTTTAATGGGCTGCTAATACATTTGACTATTTATCAATTCAAAATTATGTAAAGATAATTTTATTTATAATGGATTTGTTTATTAACATTAATTTGCACATTTTACTAGTAAATTTGGTGAAAACTATTGTTCAAACAGTATTAAACCTTTTAAAAATAGAATGTATTTGAATTTAAAATTTAGAAGAAAAAAACTGTCTGAAATTGAATAGCATATTTCAAATACTAATCATAATTCAATCGAATCTAATTAGTTTAATAAGGAAAAAGTTTGACAAACATCAGATCTACAATAATCCCCAAAACATAAGTCATTTCCCACGAATAAAAAATTCAGCAGAAAGAACAATGACGAATATTAAGCGTAAATTTGTAAGCTATGTTACCAGTGCTGATATTTTACTATGATATTCAAGAGTATTTCTAAAAAGCAAAGTGCAAAAATGTTTCGGAATACGTTCTATACTATCCATTGTAGAAATTAAAGTGATACATTTTTTTATTAGATGATTCTGTATAGAGATCATTGCTTGTAAACCTCACTAGGTAATACATATTTTACCATTACTTGGTAGTAGGTAGATAATACATATCTCTATATATCCTTATCTGTATTTAACAAAATTACACTTGCACTGATAATATTTAAATATTTTTACCAACAAAGAATTCTGAAATAAGAGAGATGCCACAACTAACATTCAATTACACTTTTGGTTTGTATACACTGTATACAGTGCAAGAATATTTTATTCATTTCCTTTTAGAGATACTGTACAGGATCCAACTATCTTTCAATGATTATAAATGAAACTATTCCGAAACCGGTTTGCAAGTGTTTTAGCTCTAACTAAATAGAAACCAAAGATTTGGTTGAATCTAGTAGATCGTACCACTCCGTTTTTATTTGAAGTGTTATACAATGTTCTTTGAGGGATAAGGCCCAGAAAATAGTTGCCATAGCCAATTTTTTCTGAAAACAAATTTTTCCCAAAGATCTACAAATCTAATAGTAATATGTTTGAGCACAAATTAGAATTTAGAAGAGGAAATGTGGGTTATTCTGAAAGTATACCATCTAATATATAGAAATAATAATGAATGAAAATTGTAGAAATTTCAAGTTCTTTAAATACAGCATCTTCAAAAATTAGATGAAATAAGTAACTACAATGTGCTTGCAATAAAGGATATTATTATATCTTATAATGAAAAAAAAATTAAAAATAAAATCAAGTGTTGAATTTGTAATATGCCATTGTTATCAATATAAGTATTGTTGTAAAGAAAGTTATTTTTAATTAATAATACTGAAATACTTATTTTGATAACAGTATTGATTGTTTTTTTTATTTTTCACCGTAGCAAATATCCCCATAAACTGGGATATTCTACAAATAGCCACTTGCAATTATTTCCTGTAATGAAACACATGGAAATACATTTTTTTAATGACTATCAAAAACAATACAAATCACAGTCTGCTTAAAATCAGGAAATTAAAAAGTACTGACTTATCAAACTGCTCACATGATAAATGAACACTTTTCAAGGAGAAGATAAATTAAATTATTATTTTAAAATTGTAATTCATCTTCCCCTTTTTGAAAAATATTCAATTATCACTTTGTTGTGGAGGGTGTAGAGATTGTCAATGTATCAGTTTGAATATTAACATTTATAAAATCCCATTTATTTTAAAACCAGAATTATCTATCTAAATATAACAAATATAAGTATCACTCATAGATGATTGGAATGTTTATTTGAATTTAAAGAATTCAGTTAGTTTACAATACTTCATTTGATTACTCATATCATAACATATTTTTATTAATCATTAGCAGTTTTATAATATTTGTTATTAATCTTCAGTCATTGTAATTTAATATTCTTTTATACCATACATGTTTTATTATAGACAGACAAAACATGTTATTGCTGTTTAATATTTTAACATATTAGATTTATTTTATCATCTAAAATTTGTTGAGTTGAATAACTTTCCTAAGTTTAAATTACCACATTTGGTATATAATATGTAATTCATTTAGTATATTACAAATTCAACACACAAAAATCTACTTAACAGATAAGAATACAATATTGAAAAAGTACATCATGCTAGGTGAACAGAATTTATAATAAATAGTCAATAGATAGTTTCTTATACTCACCTCATCAAAAAAAACTTGTGTTTTACGCAATATCTGTTTAAGTTCGGTGAGTTCCAAGAAATTTCTTTTAAGAGCTTCGGCGTTTTGATTTACCTCGCGAAGTTCGTTTTCCAGTTTTTCAAAAGTTGCCTATAACAAATACAAGGTCACAATAATACTGCAGAAATAATTGCAGTTTTATATTTTTTAAATTTAACAATTATTAAATGATATGTTACCTCTAAGTCAATCATTTCTCTTGGTTGAGGTGCTTCGGGATTTTCTCCAGTATCCAACATGGGAATTCCATCTTTTTTAATTTCTTTTTCCAGATATCTAAGTTTTCTTTCCATTTCATCACAACGACGAACTTCATTAACAAACTTTCTTTGGAAAGCATTTACGTCTGGATTGAGCTAAAATATAAATAGGATAAATAAAAATTCAATAATAGATTACAGAAACAAATTTTTTAGAAATTTTTTCGCTATTACTGTGCTATTTGTGTGTGTAAGTTGAGAGATATATTTAATGAAGCTGTTCTAGATTTGGATTTGTCATCAATTTGACAGCAGTGGACACCAATATTGATTGTGGCACTATAACTATTCTTTATTTTGTAATAAAGACATGGAATATGGAATATCCCATTTTATCTCATGGAGTGAAATGTTTCCATTGATTACAAAGTGTATAATACATATACTATAACATGTATTACTTCATATAGGAAAATAGATCGATTAAATGAATCAGAACAAAGAGTAATGAAGTTAAATAATTGCATTGTATGAATTTGTATGTAAGTGAAAGATATGAAATAGATGTGGATGGTCATATTATGTGTCAAAAATTATACTATACTGTTTGATGAACATACATCTCTAAATTGCACCAATCCAAGTTCTCCCAATTCAGATACACAAGCATAAGCAGCCTCACTCTGCAAAAAGAGTTGGCACAAAGTCATTTCCGCACTTCTGAACAATGAACCCATTTCGGCAAATTTTTCGGACACTATATTATCGAACTATAAAAATAAATATACTGAAATTTTTCAAAATTTATGATAAATTCTTAACATACATCCCCTTTTGGCCAGTGGCCGAATGACAGTGGCCTCGACATCCGCGGACGCCTACAAGAAAATTTTACTTGGAGTTTGCGCTTTTTAGCCAGACACTTCTACGCCTGACATAAACGTATTTTTACAACTGACGTTTTAGTAATGTGGACCACAGATCACCATATGAACTGCTGTACTCGAAGTAATTCTCAGTGTGGTTTTCTCTCTTTTTTGTCCCAGAGCATACCATAGAATTAAAAACTGGCGCTCTTGTATTTTAAAGAATCGTTAAATAATATTTATCAATTGATAATAACAGTTTATTTCTGTGAGTAGAGCCAACTATAATTAATCGTAAATTTCAGAAACCTACTGAAATCGGAATCAATCAAATGTCGATGGCTTATAACAAAGCTCAAAATCATTACTATTCATGTAATTTTATTTAATAATTCAACCTTTCGATTTTGCTATTCGTATTGGTAAGTTGGTCAATAACTGGTTAAAAATAATCTAGCCAAAATGGTCATAAAGCTTGAATTATCCATAGAAAGAAAAATATTACATAAATCCAGAGGAAATGTATTTGCTTATGGTTAGTGGATTATCTCTATGGTAGTGCGGAGCTAATATCGAACATAGTCGCTCCAGATCTGAATATTGAAGATTTTGAAGTGTTTGACGTTGACATTGACAGTTCACTATCGAACTATATCAAGTTCTATAACCCTATTTTTATTTTGTGATTGGATTGGTTGACTCCTTAAATTTTCAAGGTTTTAAAACTAATGTGCAAACAGATAAAAATAAATTAGTTAATGGTGAAAACGCAAGCGCAAATAAAATAACCTACGTTTCATGTTCATGTTATATCAAAATCAAACTGTATTTTTTCGCGTATACCACTACTAGTAGTCTAATAGTATTAAAAACAATCAGGTAACCGAAGTACTGATGTGAACTAGTATAGTAGTACTATTTTGAACTGATAAAATAAAAAATATATCAATAAGTTGCAAACAATTGTGTCAGTGCCGCTAACGCTCGAATTAAGGTGTCGATTAGAATGAAGGAATATATTCAAGTTACGTTACCTAATTATTCTTATATATTTAATTTTGAATCGGATTTCATTCATCAAAAAACTCGAACATGGATGCAAGACAACTGGACCTCCGGCTTTTACTACGTTGGAATTTACATGGTACTCATATTTGGAGGACAATATATAATGCAAAGCCGACCTAGATTTGAGTTGAGAGGAACTTTGGTGTTCTGGAATACAATCTTAGCAACATTCAGTATAATGGGTGCATGTAGAACAGTACCAGAATTTATTCACACATTAACACACCATGGTCTCTATCATTCGGTATGCATTCCCTCTTTTATTGAACAAGATAAAGTATCAGGGTTTTGGACTTGGATGTTTGTGCTTAGCAAATTACCTGAACTGGGAGATACTATATTCATAGTACTACGGAAACAACCTCTAATCTTTTTACATTGGTATCATCATATTACTGTTTTATTATACTCTTGGTTTAGTTATACAGAATATACAGCTAGTGCTAGATGGTTTATTGTTATGAATTATTGTGTTCATTCTGTTATGTATTCGTACTATGCTTTAAAAGCAATGAGGTACAGTCCACCAAGACAAATAGCAATGGTTATTACCTCATTGCAGTTGTTGCAAATGATTGTCGGTTGTGCGGTCAATTTATGGGCAAGACAATTACTTCAACAACAAGCAGAATGCCATATAACACCTTTTAATATTAAACTGTCAATTGCCATGTATTTTAGTTATTTTGTTTTATTTGCTAGATTCTTTTTCAAAGCATACATGTCTGGAAATAGGAAATCTAAAGCTATGAGTGCCCCTGTTACTGCAGATTATCCATTATTGAAGTCAAAAGTACAATAAACATTACATTCCGTATTTCAAATAGCAGGTATTATTAGAGTATAATAGTGGTGAGTCTTATATAACACCTATCTAAATTATAATTATGCTCTCTTTAAATTGGTATTTAATGAAATTGTTATTTGCTTAGCAACTAAATTATTTATTGTATTAAAAGTAATGGTTTAGGGTAGGCATAATATATTGCTTGAGAAGAAAGTTTTGTTTTATAAAGTTAACAGAATCGCAGTAAGTACTTAGTGAAATTTAGAGATGCTGAATTTTATCACCTTTTGAATTACACTACTAGTATTATTGGAATTTAAAAGTATATTTAAATATCCACTTTGTTTTTTTTATTTATGTATATATATTAATATTTATAATATATCTAAATATTAGTGGTTTTTATTTTTATTTCAAGAACCTGGCTGTAATTTTTTTGTTATAAAGATAACGTCAAATAAAAAATTTACCAATTAAAAATGCATTATGACGTATTAATCCCAATCTTCCTCAAATATTTATAATATAGGAAATTTATAGGTTTTTACTTCCTAAAAAATAAACTCTAATCTCCAATATACAGGGTGAAAAGAAATAAAACTTTTTTCAAATGAAACTCCCAATATATCATTGAATTATTATCAAGCTTTATTTTAATCATATTCTAAAATATATAAATTAGTTTTTTTGTGGAAAAGAGATAAAATACAAAGTAATTTATCAAGGTGATTTATGTTTCTATTTGAAGGAAAATGTAACTGGAAAAAATGTATTTCTTACTCTATGGATCTACATGAATGGACCTCTTATCCTTTTTCTTGATGAAATAAATTTTGTTTGCAATGATACTTATAAATAAATAAAACCCCGAGTGTTTGGCAGACCGTATCCTGCGCGGATTGTATGCAATTAAATTTTTTTAAGGAATGCCCATTTTTTTAAAAAACTTGATAAAATGGAAAGTTAAGAATATGTTGAAAATGCTACAATGAGATTGTCTATTGTTTGTACAGTGCTTATATCGTTTAAGATCCCCCTCTGTATCCTAGAAACGGTTTTGAGATTTGTTTGACGTCTTTTTTCGTTCACCAGGTATAGTCTGTAAGTTTCAAAAATTAACACACTTTATAATTATACAGATAATATTTTCAATGACAAAATGCTCATTTGCGTATTTACACCTTAATAATATAAGTCATGGATATTACGTAGATAGGTACTTAGGCATTTTGAGTCAATATTTTACTGTTTATCAGTTTAAATTTTAAGAATTATTTGAATTACGTCAAAGTTCGCAGAGATAAATAGATAAAATACAGGGTGATTCATTCAAAATAAGAGAACGATATACTTGTTACTAAATGAAGGGGTATTTTTATGACATCCTGTAATGAATGTGATTAATATAACGTCCTGATTAGAAGCACCTAGTTGTGCTTGATAGGGCTACTGGTCTCTTCACATAAACGGCACAACCAAAAGGACAAAAATCTTAAAAGATGAGGTGGCGAGGACTCTAAGCATCTGACGGATGGTGTCTAACTAATCTGTCAATCAATGAAAAGTTTGGATATGGCAGAATAATAGTTATTCGAACGCTTTATAAGTTTTGAAAAATATTTTTCACTGACCGTTCAACTAAAAAGCAACAACTACTTCCCTGGCTATAGGAGCCGACGGATATTGAATTACACTTTAAAGTCAAACGGTGTTGGCATATACAGGGTGTTTCATTGGGAAAGGGTCTAACTTTAACTGTAGATGGGGATCACTTTGGTGCTTCCAAAAACCTATATTCAATGTGTCTTCTGCACTTTATAACAAGATGTTTTATAAATTTATCCTATTTCTTTCGAACCTCATAACTTCCGAGCAGAATGGAGGTCATTTTGAGCAGTTTTTGTAGGTTAGACTTGCTTCGTTTGGACAATGCTGTTAGAATTTAGATTTTTTTCAGGTCAATTAATAAAATTATTAAAAATATCTTCGTTTTCGAGGTATAAATTTATTTCTCGTATTCCACTCTTGTTATTCTAAATGAAGAAGTGCATAGTTTCCAAATACATATCCTTATACAGGGTGCTCGAAATATTCGAAACTTATTGAACGAGTATATCCCAAGTATGCCATGTAATCACATTTTTTAGTGGTCTGTACTCGTACATATACACACTCAATTGAATTTCTAGGATGCTTCTCTAGATGAATTGAATAGATTTTATTTAAAGCTTTTTTTTTGTTTTCTTATGACCAGGGAGAGACTCCATTAGCCGAATTCATTTAAAGCTAAAGAATAAAAAAAACCTCTCCGATAACATTGTCAACCCCTAAAACATGCATAAATTATAACTTTGACGGTAAATTTTTGGTAGTAAAATTGTATGCGTAAAAATAAAAAGGAAATAAGTAGATTCTATTTTTTATACTCTTTCCAATTATGAAGAGCAATTTCAAAATTTCAAAATAATATTCAGGGTAACTCGGATGAAGTTATGAGGTTATTTAAATAGGATAAATTTATAAAACATCTTGTATCTCGGTTATAAAGTGCAGAAGACACATTATAAATAAGGGTTTTTGGAAGCACCAAAGTGATCCACATCTACAGTTAGAGTTAGGCCCTTTCCCAATGAAACACCCTGTATAAATTTCTTGTTAAAATAATTATTATTCTGCGATAATTATCGGTAACGCGCTTTATTAAATACGACAATATTACAGATTACTTTAATATCAAGAATTTACTCAAAATAAATTGAAAAAGCTGAAATAGTAGTTCGTGTAAGAAGTATTGGAGTGCATTAAGTTATTAAGACTACTAGTAAAAAGTCCAAAAATGTTCAAAAACAAATATTTAAACTTTTACAGTACTAATTAAAAATGTCTATAAATAAATAATATATTATTGATGATGGTCATAATCTCCTCAAGATTTACTGCATTGTTAACAGTAAACATGTTTTGGTTTTTAGTAAGTTTTATTTGTTGAAGTCAATGTGTTTTTTGCTTTTTGTAATACATACAGCCCACAATAAAATTCATATAATAACTTTTTTTGGTGTGCGTCATCGATTGTTATTGTCCTTCTAACACATTACGTAGGAAGAAATGTAAAAAGGCAGGTCTGTGATTAATCCTAATCAAAATTACATTATTGAGAATGGGATGCTGACGTACCTTTGGTATTGGCAATGTGTCTCACCTTTACCTACCTGTTTTAATGTCCCACTGACAGTTCTCGTTAGGTCTGTAGGTACTTTGTTGTTTACGTTCAATTATTATTTATGAAAAGTGAATTTTAACTTTATTGATATATTTATTTAAATAATACAAAAATATGCATAGATACACGGAAAACATCAGTATTTTGAAAGTTCTCAAGTATTTTCAGTTAAAAAAAGAAACAGGAAACTATTAATTTCATAGCCTTTTTGAATTTGGTTGGATACGATGCCGATGATTTTATTTATCAAATTTAAGGTTTATAATAAGCTATATGTCAAAATAGCATATAAAATAAACGACATACCCAAAACCCGGATATAGATACGTCACAAACGATGACGCACACCAAGAAGGCAATTGAATGCATACTATACCGGTTTTTCAAGTTGTTGAAGTAAATTGTTGTTAATCTCTTATATATTGTTCCTTTCTGTTTACACCTAAATACCTACATGAAAAAAACATTTATTTATTTTCGATAATAAAAATATATAAACTGGCTGATTATTGCTTAATTTTTCCTACTTCAGACATTACATTTAGATGAAATGTTGTAAATTGACCATAAATTCCATTTTGCAATCATTTTAAATTGACCGCCAAATATGTTAAAAATACAGGAATCTTCTTTTCCCGCAGTTAGCAAAGACCACCACCCTGTCAAAGCTTTTAGAGCTTTCTGCTCAGGCTCTCAAGATGGCGCCATTCGTACAATTGATTCTTCGCAGGAAGTGCCTATCTATAAGTTGGTTATCTGTGAAGGTCTTGCTAAGAAGAATGTCATCTCCGTTCAACCTTTCGGGGAAATACGGGAAATAGTGTATTACAGATATAGCGGAATCGCACCTCTACTAATACTATACTCCGGACAAATTCTAGCGGTAGCGAAAGGTATTAAGGTATATTATTATAATAAATATTTTTTTCTGTTGATTGATTTGAACTATTCCTGCATACATTTACTTGGTACTTACTCGGTACATTATTGTGGCTAAGCATGCGAATCAAATAATGTTAATAGGATGTTTGAAGGACAAAAAAAACAACCATAATGGTGTGTTTGAGGACTCCCATCAAATACAGATCGCTTTTAAGCAATGCCAACAAGAATTTTGTAGGTAAACCTTTTAAAAAAATTTAAATTACAAAGAAATACACTCACTACGGTATGAGTCAAATAAAGTTGTGTTGACGCCACCAAGGTCGTTCTTTTGCACGGGTAGAGTAGCTACATTTCTATCCAAAAGTCTATATACTTAAGATTGTCAAAATCGCTTCTAAATAAGATAACCTAATCAATAAAAACACCAAGGTGGTGAAGAATATTATTCTTGACCGAGCACCAAGATTATTTCGCGAGCGGAATAAGGTGCGAGGTTTATAAATGTCTTCACCACCACGGTGTATATACAATTTTTTCCACTACTAGCCAAATTTAAGAAACAAATTAAAAATAATTCGCAAACGCACGTCGTCTGACTGCCAAGTACACTGTCAGTTTTCTATATATTATGAACGTACTCGTTATGTCATCAGTCATTTTTCGTTTAGCGCGAATTTTAAGCTATAATGGCGTTTTTATTCAAATAATTATATCTTGATAGGTAATTTCAAGCAGCAAATATGTTAAAGACAATCTCCTGGGTATACAAAATTATGCTGCACAAGTTTTTATTGAAATACTATCCCTGAATTCTCAAAATATTTGAATTTGTCCATTATTGACCTAGGTTAATAATAGAAAAAATTATTAACCACTAATAGAGAAATTTAACTTCTCAGTTGGCTAGAAGGAGCAATAATTGTCAACTTTACAGCTAGTAGTGAAAAAACAAAATTATCAGCCGGGCTTCTTCTTCGTTGGATGTTTATGTTTGGATGCTTTGGCCTCGGCAGTAGCAGCAATTAGCCAGCAACTTATTTCAAATACTTACTGCCGGCATAATTTCAAACCCTTTTACTTCACTTGATCCAACGTCAAACGAATGCTCAAATTACCCTAATATTTTATTTAATTATATTTTTTTTATCAAACTGTGACATTTACATTCGAAATAATGCTGCACACGGTGAAAAATTATCAGTAGGCTTTCAAATAAATATATTTGGTCTGAGATTCAAGCATCCACTGAAAAGTTTTTCGTTGAATATCTAATATATAAATAAATAAATTCATTTCGGTATTAAAATTGTATGGATGGATATAAAAGAGATACAAAAAGTACCTATATTCGCTTCTGGTATACAAGGACACCTCAAAAATTTGAATTCAAAAATGTATTTTATTTAAACAAAACGGCTTAAAATAATAATCTTATTAAATATAACACGACCTTGACAATTTAGATACTATTTTTGTTGCTACCACATTTTTCGTATTTTTTTACAATTTTCCTCGAATAATTTAGGAGGTAATAATCTGATTAAATCCCTGTACTAATTCTAAAAAACACGAATATTCTAATTTAGATGTATCTAATAGTCGATTATTTACATTGAAGGTCTTGTAAAATCACCTTTGATTATTCTCACATTTGGGGACAACAATAAATTTAATAACTTCCTTTTTCATGGGACCAATTCTGCAATCTGATGTAAGGGACGCTGTGCTAAAAGTTTAGAAAATAAGCCATATTTCTTCGATTATAATAGTAAAATAATAATAAATTCTTTTGCGTGTATCATATTGAACCACTTACAGCTCGTACTATTTTTATTTTCGAAATCGAAATTGAAAGAAAAACAATGCACAAAACCTTCAGTTTTGGCCGAACTTGACGTGCGATTGTTTTAATATGTTTATATTTTTTTATATTGATATAAATATGTTAGAACATCAATGTAAAGATAATGATAATACAATAGTGTTTATAAGTAATTTTAGGTATTGTAACCTTGTAAATAGTAAATTGTAGTGTTGTTACTTTGTTCATGATATCACTAAAAAAAAGTAAACATTTTTTATCTTTAAAAATATAATGTCTATATTCGCTGGGTATGTAGAAAGCTAGATTAGTTTTATTTTTTTGTTTGCCCAGTTCCTTATTTATAAAAGAAAAAGAAGAAGAAAAACTTCGTTGGAGACGAATACGAGAAATTGATAGTGAGATTTCTACACCATTAAAAATGGCCGTTTTTTTGTTCAACCACGCTCTAAATTTCTGATCCAAAGCTTAGGATCCCTTACTGAACATAAAATCACAAAATGCTGAAAGGCTCCGGTGTAGCTTCATGCGCCATCTTGAAAATACGTTTTTGTCCGATATCTCGGAATCTTTGCACTTTAGAGCAAAGGTCATTCAAACCATTATTGTATAAAATAAAATTTCACACCTCTTGCTCAATTTACACTTTTTTTTAGATTACCGTTTACGATCTATGACCCATTTAATCAACAGGTTCTGCTATCTTGTCAAATAACTCTTAAAATATTGAATCAATCAATAAAATGCATTTATCCATTTTTAAAGATATATTAATTTACTACGACTTTTATTTAAAACTTTTTTTTCTATTGTCCATACTTTTTGATATAAAGGACGCTTAATGTATAAATATCAACGAGCAGTCGGTAGATGTTTACCATTTTGACCATGAGAATGAAGATCTCATTAAGGCTTTACGGTCTACTTTGTATTACTCCGAAGAGGGTAACGAAGATGAAGAGGAAATATCAACTATAATTGAATTTTCTCCGCCTCCAAAACGTTCGAAAATTGAATGGAATTTTATTTGTTTAATGGTTTTTCTAAAAATAAATATGCCTCTCTCGTTTTCTTTCATTTTATTATGGCATCTGAACATAACATTTACTGAATAATCTAGAATCAAATCAAAGCACTAAATATTTTGTAGTTTCAAATATAATAAAGTAAAATGAAAAAAAGACCGTTTACTAAGAAGCAACAACTACTTCTCTGGCTTTATGCCACTTAGGACATTACACTTCAATGTTAAACGGGGCTGGTATATCTGCAAGAGAGAACCAACCATTTTGGTTTTGCAATTTGAAAGGACTATATATCACTTATAGTCCGGTTTCAGCGTATTTGCGCCTCATCAGTATAAGGTAGATATCATCCGTCAAGAAGCTCTGAAGGCATAATTCTGAGTTTAGGCACGTACTGGATGTCGACTGAGCATGGTCGGTTGTATATCCTATTCAAATAGGTACTGACGCACATTCTCAGATTTCTCAGCATGTATATAAATTAGAATGTGGATAGGGGCTCCGCAACATATACGAAGGCTATTCTTAATATGTTCTTAATGAAAAGAATGTGAAATTGTTATCTGGGTAGACTCCGTTTCACACAAGAATAACCCACTAAAGTCTAGAAGTTGCAGTCGTTCGTATGCGCGAAGAAGCTGCAATATCATAACATCAATATGGGTAAAGGCCTTCGACGTTGACTTCTAGTGGGTTCTTTTTAACAACAACTTTGTTATTTTAAATATAACATCCTGTATATATTATTATATAACTTCCCGGATGCAGAAATTAATGTCTCATCATCCATTTGAATTGGATTTTATATAAAAAAACAAATATCTGCAGAATCTTGCTGCTGGATCTGTATTTACAGGTCCACATAAAAGGTTTGTACTTGATAATAACAGCAAATACCTAATAACATTTGCCATAAAAACGACAAAGTCACGTGTAGTGGTAGCCTTAGTCTTGATTAATATTTTTTGTGAGTATTCACGTGGCTTAGATTAATGAAAAGGTCATAATAATGATTGTGTGAGTTGATTATCTATTCCCATTTATTGGTAAACAAAATATGATTAGGTCAAATAATAAGCATCCCATATATCGACCTTAATGATTTTGTCATGTGTGTCACATTAAGAATAATATTTTAAACACGTATTAAGTAAATAAAATTCCTAAACAGTTACAAAATAGAAAGTTATTTCCTATAAGAGTCTGAAAAAAATCGAAAGCGTAGGTAATAAACCAGACAGTCCAATTCCATCACAGAACTTTCCAATATCTGTGATCAATAATGTGAAGTCAGCGGCGTATACGGAGGCAGGTTAATAAGTAGGTTATCTGTGGTTGATGCATCTCTGTGACCGTACTATTTATTATATTTTGTTTATTATAATAGATATTTAAAACTATGTATTTATATCATTGTAAGAGGGATACATTTTTTACTTATATAACGTTTTTAGTGTTTCTTAAATAAATGAATAGTTTTGATTTTGGTTTTTCCTTTGCCTGCGGCGTATTTTTGTTTATAGCACGCCAGTGTTTGGAAATAATTGCTTATTCATTACTTTATATTTATTGTTCAAAGAAGTTTTTATTGCACGAATAAAAATCTTATTGCATAATAATTATAAAAAAATATCAACATAGATATAATATATAAATATGAAACATGTCGAATTTTCTTTCCAGAACTTAGTTAAAATTATATAGGTAGGTACAGTGTGACCCACTTAGGATCGCAATAGGTACCCATCAGTTATAGCTTTTAATTGGGAGTGTGAAAAGGTCGGCAATGGTACTATTTTTCCTTATTAACATTTGAAAACGGCTGGATCGGCGGGTACTTTATTCTTGATTGCGTTTCTCATCATGAAAAAAATACTTATTTAACATTAACATTATATTTCATATATTATGCCCTATTTTGACATGGAACAAAATAAAAATAATTTCCCTAGTCAATAAATTTTTGCGATCCATAATTCAGTAATTTTGGCGCCACGAAAGATTTAAAATATTAGAAAAATTCAAATTCAAGGTTATATAAAACCTACTAAGTATAAGAATTTAAATTAAAATTAATACAAATACCTAAGTTATTTGAAAAATATACTTGGGTAGTGGGTCATACACATTTTCACAACTTGATATTATAATCATGCCTGAGTTCAAGGAAATCATAACAGAAAAATTAGAATAATTTAAACGTTTAAATTCATACTTTCTCTAGCTCTCTATGAACAGCGGATAAACCTTACAATTTTTTTATCTCTAAAAATCGCACAATAAGGTGTCGGCGAAATATTTATCTAGTGGGTAGGCAATTCTGATTACGCCTATTCAAATAATAGAGATTGGCTACACCGTGAAGATATCCCAACCCCGTGTGACTTGGAACTGTAATTCATTGTCTATTGATAGACGCACAGTAAACTCCAGTTGTTCAGCATTCTTTTGATATGCTTTTGGCCACCAGACCATTGGTCACACTACGGTTGTACACTGCCAGTGTACATTCGGTGAATTTAGTCCCCAATAACAGATACTTGATATACTGGCTTAGACACAGATGCCCGTTGAAGTTTTCATTTGTCAAAAGCTTCGTTTTTCTTGTGGAGGGAACGAGCGCGGCTACCGCAGGATCTACCAATACTATGAGACATTCCTTCCTACATTCCTACTCCATTTTTCCACTGTTCTCAAATCTCTGTTGCTTTAGCATTATGGCCATTATGCTATGAATACTTCCCCATTACAAGTTAGGTTATGGTCTAGTGGGTGTGAAATTTAGACAACCCACGCTACTTGCCGCACATATCATTGTTGCATAGTTAAATGTGAATTAAATTTATTATTTTGGTAATAGTCTTTGAAATGTTTCATTTCTTTAGTTTTCCTGTTTATTCACAATATAACCATAATATAACTCATCCACTGATCCATTTTTTCTGCGCTGACAACAGTTTTGTTTTTGTTATCAGCTGTTATTAAATAACATTTCTCTATGTTATGTACCTCTACATCTCAAAACCAATGAACTGCAACCATATTTATTGCTCTATGACTTGAACACTAATCTATGGACTTGAACAAAGAAAAAGAACAATAAAAAATTGGAGGTTGGAATGTGGAGTGATTGTATTACCTTTGTCTATATTAATATTTTCAATTAATTGTCTTAAATATTCATGAACCCCACTGAAAGTGGTTATATAAAGCAAATATAGGTGTATATAATCCAAATAATGTCCTTGATTACGTTTACAATCAGTTCAAAACACTGAAATATATAAAAACAAAAAGGGTAATAAAAAATGCATTATGTAATGTAATTAAATATATCTCATTTGCTATAAGTTAAATTAAACTTGTTGGGGTTATCTCAAGTATACGTCACTGTTGTGATGCAACGTTTGATTTTGATACAAATCTTAACTTTAATTCAGAGAGCAAGGTGAGGGACCAGTCACAGTCAGATTCGATCCTCAGGGTAGACCGTAACGAATTTTTTTCCATAGGCACTAAACTAAGTCAAAATGGCACAAAGAGAATGTAAACAACCGAAGAAGATATGTATAGTCGGCAGTGGTAACTGGTAAGTGCATTTCTTTCTGATTTGTTATTGACTTTAATTAATCAAAATTCTAACCTTACTTATTAGGTAATAGGTAGATTCAAACTTAAAAAATGCTCGTATATATTTCTATTAAGCCATATTATGTAGGTTGATTTCATTGTAGACATTAATATACCATTCTATACAATCAAATCAATTTTTTATAATTTTAGGGGATCTGCTATTGCAAAAATTGTAGGCAGCAATGCCCAAAGATTGGATCACCTTGATACAGAGGTTACAATGTATGTATATGAGGAAATGGTAAATGGAAAGAAGTTAACATCAATCATCAATGAAACCCATGAAAATGTTAAATACCTCCCAGGACATAAGTTACCATCCAATGTAGTAAGTAAAATGTAAAAATACATTGGAATGATTATTATTAATCCTCTTTATCTACAAATGATAAGGCTTTCTAAAGTAGTTTTGAGAAGAAAATGCACGGGTATATAGTAATGGACGAAAATTGATTCATTCTAGTTTTTTGAGAAAATTCGCTTAAAAAGAGCTATGACAGTAGTTTTCATTTCATTCCAATGTATGAAAAGAATTAGATAAACTTTATGATGGACCATGGCGTTTCATAATTTTGTCTGTTTGCATGTTGTTTAAAACTGTTTGTAAATATGACTGTCATTTTTTCAGTCTCAGGTGTTTCAAAATTATTACAGAATTCTAAAATTACCCCCAAATTATGCTTGTATTACAATTTGGTACTGTCCAATTGATTTTAAATAAGAGTTGGTCGTGTTATCTGTCAGTATTAAGTTCAATATAGTGAGATTTAAAAACTTATTTCAGTTTGTACTAAAGTGAAAGTATAATATACCATTTAGTTGAAATTTTATATATATTGGGATAAGTTCAGTTCACTCTTTATCACATCATAAATTAAAGTAATTTAAAATCTTGGGGTTTATATTATTTAATCATGATAAATTGTTTAACAGATAATGTTTCAAACATTTTATAAATAAAAATAATGACCCTAATAAATTCAAGTCTTAGAGTCTATTTTTGTCTCTTAAATGATATGTAAAATAATAATACTACAAACTCTTGCTTGGTAACAAACAGCTCCTAATTTTGAAACTTGTGTCAGTAATTTTATTTACAACTATTTTAATTCAGTTTCTGTCTCGTTTCCTATGGTTGAAATTTGATGTAAAACTTATATAGAGTATAAAATCTTTTTCAATTTGTGGGAGTGGGAGTGTCTATCTGTATAGATAAAAGCTTTGTCAAATATAAATATATTTATAATTTTATAGAAGTTGGGAATTTGATTATTTGTGGGTTAATACAAAGATAAAAACAAAAATTATTTATGATTAGACTTTTGTGGTAATATAAAATATTTGTCTTAAGAGCATTTAAACATAAGTACAAAAATAACAAGTTTTCTATAATTATTTAAACATGCATTTAACCCTGAAACCACAGATTGAGCCTTCAAGTAAAAATATATATTAAAAAAGGTATTTTGATAAATAACATGTAAAAGGAAATTTACATGTAAAATACAAATCTAATTTTAAATTGGAGGTCATGTGTTATCTTCAGAACTAAAACCTCACCGAAAATTTCAAAATAAATTAATTAACTATCAAATTCTCAAAAAAATGATTAACATAGTGGATTAATGGTTACAATTTTTATTAATAGCCATTTATACACTGTGGGCCCAAATAAAGGAGTACATTTTTTAATTGGAAATATTTTTTTTGTTTTTTGGGCGATTTATTTTCTTTTTGCAGAGCTAATAACCTAACATGTCTTCAATATGACTGTAAATTTGGAAGCAAAAATAATGTACAGGGTCGGTCTTATAAAAAAAATTATATAACAGTGCATTTGAGCTAGTTGCAAATGAAAACTGTTTTAGCTAAAATTGTACTAATATGCTTTTTTGGTAGATAAACTATCCAGAACACTTCAGTAAAAAGGAAACTTTCCGAAATTACCAGATTCGCGAAACACCATTTTTTTATTAAATAACATTTTAACAAATAACACATTTATGAAAACAGTTTAGTAACTTTGAAAAATATTATGAATGTGGCTACCTAAGAGCCCAGAATTAAATCCGGTTAATTATTCAATTTGGGGAATTTTCTAAAAAAAATTTGTATGGCGTACAACAATTTGAAACAATCGAGCAGCTCAAAGAAAGAATGCAGTTTGTTTGGAACAATTTTGAACAGGGTGCAATAAATGGGGCTATCAATTTATGACGCAGACGACTTCAAGAAGAGGTAAACAATAATTGTGGCCACATTCATAATATTTCACTCTGAGTTTTAAAGTTAAAATGTTATTTAATAAAAAAATAATATTTCGCGAATCCGGTAATTTCGGAAAATTTCCTTTTTACTGAAGTGTTCTGGATAGTTTATCTACCGAAAAAGCATATTAGTACAATTTTCGCTAAAACAGTTTTCATTTGCAACTAGCTCAAATGCACTGTTATATAATTTTTTTTATAAGTCCGACCCTGTATATTATTTTTGCTTTCAAATCTACAGTCATGTTAAGGACATGTTAGGTTATTAGCCTTGCAAAAAGAAAATGAATCGCACAAAAAACAAAAAAAATATTTTCAATTAAAAAATGTACTATATTTCGGCCCATAGTGTAGATTTTCTAATAATTGAAAAAAATGAAATTTTTGGCAAGTGCTAGATAAAAAATACAATGAAGGTAGTAACTCTTGTTTCTTAGTGAACAGTCTCTGTAAATTGATTTGCAAAGACTGTAAGGAATTATAATAGTATTATACTATTACTTTTCACATCTATTGATAACATGTTTTACTAGAATGACAAGTTATTTGCAGGAAACTGTGAATGAAGTAGAGTTACAGAGTTGAAACATTGATACAAATAACTACTGATAGTTGTTCATAGAGAATCAGTCTATAAATACAATTTTTGCCTACCCCAATTAAAATCAGCTAAAGAATTTGATACATTTAACAGCTATTTATAAACAGGACTATGAAAAAAATTGTTTTAGGTAGCTATTCCTGATGTAGTAGATGCAGCTAAAGATGCAGATGTTTTAATATTTGTAGTACCCCATCAATTTATCAGAACTTTGTGTGCAACTCTATTGGGGAAAATCAAACCAAACTCCGTAGCACTGTCCCTTATAAAAGTAAGTAAATTTTCAAAAAGTATCAGTATCAGTAAAATGAAAACATTCCAAAGTATTAATAGCTGTTTATATATCATAAGTTACATGTAAGGTTATCTATACTTGAGTAATAATTTTTTTTTTGTACATTAAAAAATTAATTAATCAGTATTAATGTTGAACACATAATATCTATAAATAACAATATTTATTGCACATATTAACTTTTATGAAATAAAATTTATTTTTATTCCAATGTTTAAAAATAAATTGCTGCAAGAAGATCTACTAAGAATTGTTGCATTAGGTTAGTTTTGTGATGAGTGAGATTATTGTGGCTCACACTTGTCATATTTCACCAAACAAATTCAGCGTCTTAACAAACAGTTTCTGTGATTGAAACTTTTACCATATGATTCAATGTAACAATCACGTTGGTACAAATATTTGGCTATAAAACTTGCTGACTATTCGATATATTCAGCGTATAGCCCAATATACTATTATAGGGAAAGTCCACATATCGTCATGACAGTTGCTCTGAGGATAAACAAGCACTCTTTGCACATGTGGTTCTTAATAGTTACTTTGAGAGCATTTGGTCTTGAGTTATTTTAATTGCCTTGAGCTTCCTTGCTTTTATAAATAGTGTGCCAACGTGTTTTGGGGTCTTTGCCAAAAAGTAACTTGTATATTCTTTACTACTGGCAATACGTGATTTTATGACAGATTGTCGACTTTCCTACTTGAATATCATATGATTTAGCGATTATCTACTACCTGTGAACTGATGTCGTTTTTGAGCCAAAAAATTAATGTGTCTTTATGCTGCAAAATATTGATGAAAAGATATTCCATCCCTTTCATTATTATAAACAGAACCAACTACTGAACAAGACTTAGGCAATTTAGCTAGCTATATCTGACTGTTTTTGATGAAAAGGATCATTAAAACAATACAAAACAACCAAATTACAAATATAAAACCTAAGCAAATAATTATTTTTCCTTAGGACGACTGTCATTAGTGTCAACATGTCAGTTGGTAGACATGCCTTTTAGTAATGGGAGATTTTGTTCCAAGTTGGCAACCTAAAACTAATTTCTGTTGGACAATTTCAAAATGTTTGGGTTTGCACGAGATGCTAAATAACCATCCTTTATGTCGATCCAACGTTGCCAAATGAGTGACTGTCGTTCCTGTTAAATTATTTTTAGCGGGACTTTTGATATGTTTAATAAAATTATTGAGAGCCAAGCAGGGTTGGTAATGTAACAAGAAATTTAAAAAAACCGTAATTTATATATACAAAGGCTATGTAGTTAATGTAAACAACTGTTTTCATTTAAATGGTGTGAATGAATTCTGTTCTTTCCAATATATTATGTTGCTTCTAGTTTTATCTCGTTACTTATTTGATTTATAAGCACATGTAAATATTTTTTTGAGAAAGGGGAAGGCGTTACTTATTTTATTTATAAGCACATGTAAATATTTTTTTGAGAAAGGGGAAGGCGTTACTTATTTGATTTATAAGCACATGTAAATATTTTTTTGAGAAAGGGGAAGGGAAAATTATTGAGATTTATCGCTTCCCGGCCAACTGACACACAGATCAAAGTGTAACTATGTATGAAAATATCAGAAAATAAGAAATAGAAAACAAAAAAAAACAAGAAAACCCATACCCAAACCCGGTTAATCAAAGTGTAACTATGTATAAAAATATAAAAAAATAAGAAATAAAAAACAAAAAAACCAGGTCCAAGCCGGGTTTCGAACCTAGGACCTCTGGGTTGTAAGCTCAGTATCCTACCAACTTGGCTAATCTGCTCACATTCAGTTACATCGAATAGAAGGTTAAAGGCTGCATGCGTAATCGCAAAAGCCACATGTAGTTACTATTAAATTTGACGTTGGATCGACATAAAGGATGGTTCTTTAGGCTCTCGTTGGGTTTGCAAGTCTCGCTTTGACATTATTGACATGAAATAATACAAGAATAATACAACTCTCAGCCAATCAATCAGATGATGTTTGCAAATATCGATATTTGCATCTTATTACGTAAATTGAAGACACAAGGCTCCCTTTACGGATATTTATAAATAATATTAAATTTTTTGGGTTTTCACCGTGGACAAAAATCCCTCAGTTGACGTCACCTAGCCTGGAATTATATTGGCAGCATTTGCATAAAATACTTCAGCTGATAGTTATGTTTTTTTTTTGGTTAGATTGATTCATTTTACGAATTTGTATATATTTCTGCTTTGTTAGTGAATATTATTGTTAGAAAATTGAGCTAGGACTTACAAAAGGACATATTAGTTCAAACAATAGCAATACCCAAGAGAAGTTGAATTGTAAAAATTAATTTCGAGGTCAAATGTCAAAAGCCAAGGAGGGAATCTTTCAGAATCCCACTAAAAAACCGGTCTGTCGTTTTCAAGGTCATAGGCTACTTGACGTGACAAAGGAGGGGTGCCTGACGAGCATTAAGCTTGATTACTTCCCGCACTTTTTTTGAATAGAAAAAATTACGACTATACTTTGGCAAGTTTATCCGAAGCCGTGAAAGAAATGCAGTCGAAAACATTCGATATTGCCACGTTTAACTATGAAAAAGCTAAAGTGCTAAGTATGTAATGATAATAATTAGAAAAGGGACTTTTTATTATTAACAATATGATTAAACGTTAATTCTTTAATGTGCTTCTTTCCTTGGATTTTTTCTATTAACATTATTTTTTCAATTTATGAATATTAAAAGAGGAACACATTTCTAAATTTGCTCAGGCTTCTTCAAGCTCTGGCAGCGTTGTACGAAAACCATAATTACCACACCCTCCGAATTACATAATTGGTGATTTTTATCGAAAGGCCTGACCAGCTGGCTTCTTATTGGCAAGCGCGTGCGTGTGTTCTTACCTCTCACTTCCTCAATTGACTGATATTGATTTAGGTATCCAGTGGCGTTGGTATTGTCAGTGATCTCTGTATTTTCAATTTTACTTGGTAAAATAGGTACCGTACGCCATTTGTACATTTATGACAGATACCGCCATGTTTCCTCGCCTCTTACCTAAGGCGAGATAAACTTGCCAAACCATACATTATAAAATCTAATTATGACATTTTTTTATTAGGGTTTCGATCGCGCAAAAGGTGGTGGAATAGATTTAATCTCTCACATAATCACTAGACATTTAAAAATACCTTGCTCAGTTCTAATGGGAGCCAATCTAGCAGGAGAAGTTGCCGATGAAAAATTCTGTGAAACCACAATAGGATGCAAAGATATCTCAGTTGGACCGCTATTAAGAGACATCATTCAAACGGACTACTTCAGAGTTGTCGTCGTAGACGACGAAGATACCGTGGAAGTTTGCGGTGCCTTGAAGGTAATAATTGAAGAAAAAAAATTGTAACATTTTCATTATAAGTTTGTTTTTAGAACATTGTAGCTTGCGGCGCTGGTTTCGTAGACGGTCTGGGACTTGGAGACAATACAAAGGCAGCTGTTATCCGTCTAGGTCTAATGGAAATGGTAAAATTCGTCGACGTGTTCTATCCCGGCGGTAAACTAGCCACATTCTTCGAAAGTTGCGGTGTGGCGGATTTGATCACCACCTGCTATGGAGGAAGAAATAGAAAAGTGAGCGAAGCGTTTGTTCGCACCGGTAAGACTATTAAAGAATTGGAGGATGAAATGCTGAACGGACAGAAACTTCAAGGACCTTATACAGCTGAAGAAGTTAATTCTATGTTGAAAACCAAGCAGATGGAAGAACAGTAAGTATTATTATATTATGTATTTCTTTTTAAATTTCGCATTTTTTTAATAAACGAGGTGAAGCATCCGAAATGTATTAAATAATTGTGACACCTTGTATATTAATACTAGTTTTGAAAATTTCCACAATATGCTATTGTTTTTTTCTCTCTAATTTTTTAATAATACCACAATAATGTTTTTTATTTCGACGTTTCGGTAGCGTAATAAAAAAATAAAAAACCTTGTGGTTTGATTCCCAAAAAATAAGAGAAAAAAGAATAAGTAATGCCACAAGGAACTTACAGAAGATATGCTATTATGGTTTTGACTGACTCCAAGCATTAAACCAGGTCAGATCTTATTCTTACCTTATTCTTATTCCACTACACTGCACCGTAACGGCAAATTTATCACTTCTAAATATATTTGAAGGGTAATGGTATTAGGATTCTATTGTCCTCGCTACCTGCGATACACTATACAGGAAGAATGTAGTGAAAGCTGCTGAATATGATATATAAACTGACCAGACACCCCTTGTGGGGTTGCGCCGCATAAATGTTTTCTAGATCCGCTTTCTGGGGTGGATAAATCCCCTTTATTTCATTATTTTCTCGCTTATTTTTTTCCATAGAATCCTATCCCTCGTTTTTTCCTTCCATCTGACGATTCCTTCTCAAATCTTCCTCCACTTCCTTCAGCCACTTAGATCTGGGTCTTCCTTGTCTTCTCCTACCACTTGGTTCCCTCTGTAGCATTGAGCAAGCGACTGCTCGCTGACCTTCTCTCCATACATGTCCGAGCCATTCTATTCTTGGTCTCTTTATTCTCTTTACTATATCTTGCCCGTTCATTTCTCTCAGTATTTCATGATTCATACGTTGCCTGTATTAATTGTCGTCAGTTGTTATTGGCCCTAGAATTGTTCTCATTATTTTTCGTTCTACTATCCTCAACACCTCTTCATCTCTTTTTGTCATTGTTATCGTTTTTGCTCCATACATTATCACAGGTCTTGTTGTGTTGTAAATGTTAAATTTAGTGCATCTTGTCAATAGTTTCTTATTGGCATAGTATACCCTATTAGCAGTCATTATCTTCGTTTTTGAATTTATAATACGCACTTCAACTATCAATAGGATAAAAATACACTATATCGTAAGTTTGTAGCGCATTATAAACTTCAATAGGCTATCTTCAGTGTCCATTTTATAAACTGCAATATATATTTAAACATTTATTTTTCAGATTTCCACTATTTACAACGATCTACAGAATTTGCGACGGGCAACTACCACCAGCTGAATTTATTAATTGCATTAAGAATCACCCCGAGCACATGTAAGTGCTACAATGTTTCTTTTTCTGTCCGTTTTTTTTTTTTAATTTTGAATTTTTTGTTTGTTTAGTGACTAAACATGCTTGATTTGATACACGGTTTTATGTTTACAATGTACAAATGGTGATTTATATTAATATCATACTTTACATATATATTATCTACTTCATACAATTATTTTGTTTGTTAATATTGTTGAACAAAAAATAGAAAAAAATAGTAATGTTGACGCTGGTTTTTACGAAAATACACTGCGTGGCTTCTCCACGCCAATTTGTAAGGAACCACGAGTTAGAACTGTCGGTAATATTATCATTTTACATTAAATTGAATCCGATTCACTGTATTCAATACTGGCAGCTCGCTCAAGGCAATGGCTTCCCAAAAATCATATTCGCGCCTAGAAATATCTCTTTCTGTCTCATCATTTCATGAATAATTTGATCAAGGGACAAAATTACAGTTACAAACTGCTCGTTGAAAGATGCTCAGTGTGAAGAAAGTATAGTGTCCGGTAAGAACCGATCGGTGTATATCGTGTAAAACCAGCATTAGTTAATTATTCAAAAACGTATTCAGAAATTTTGGATAGAAATAGCTGTTTTTTTTGAGTCCATTATGAAAATATATTTTTTATTTTTGTTATTTATATAATATAGTACAAAAAGGTAGTATAGAAATTTTAAACGAAAGATGCAAGTTTTTTTTTTGGATTTATTTAAGTATATTATAAAATTGTATAAACTCGAAGATTATTTTAAAGTTATATCCACAAAATAAAAGTACAATTTCATGCATTTATTTGTTACCTTTATCCTGTCATATAATCATTGGTTTTTGTAAAGATAATTTTGGTAATTTGTAACTGAAAGACGAAATGAGTGGGTTTTCTCATTCCCTTCGACTCGATTTCCAATTGATTATTAATATAAATAAAAGGTTAAGGTTTTTTTGTTTATGTAATTTGGGACACTCGGTGTATAAAAACTATCCAAGGAATCCAGGAATCTGTTCACATTTTTACCGACCATTGGGATTAGGACATTCCCACCTTTACATTTTTGTATATATATATATTGTACGTGCTATATTGATATATCTCAATTCATGTTGTATGGTCGGTAAAAAAGTGACCGAATCTGTATGTGTGTGTAAATTGTAAATAATCCTTTGACGAGTGGTAAACCGCTGACCGAAATTTGTACACCAGACACCTGGGAAATCCCTGGATATTGCCTGAAATCACCGGGCATCCCTGATATCTTTGGACTTCCATGCTCTTCTCTGTATATTTTTTACCTTATAAGAAGGTATAGTGATGTAACAGGTAAACAATGTTTAATTTCACAAGACTATATAATTAAATCAGGTATATATGACTGCTACCTAGAGTTTTTAATATATCCCATGACATCCTTGTTAATCCCGATACATCCCCAAGCTTGTACACCAGATATCCCAGCGGTTTACCCCTCGCCCTTTAACTTGTTGAATGACTTGAGGATTTCTTGTAATTAATACTGTATAACTTGATTTTTTTCTTCTATACAGGTCACACAACCATTCAGATTCAAATCTACCCTTATGTAGAAGAAACACTCGCTCTAAAATATAAACTAAGTTTACTTTTATCATTACAGACACAAATAAAACTATTTTACTCGATTAAACGAAAAATGTAGTTCAACTGGTGACTGGATTACTGTGGGACCAAAAAAATACATCGATTTTTAATTCATATAGACTTTTTTTATAACGCTTATATCTGTCAAATGTCAAACCTAACCTGTCCACGTCCCCGATCCTTCCATTTTTCATATGTGACATCCGTCTAAGCATGTAGGTATTATTATGACATTCACTGAACCCAAAACCAACTATTATGCCCAAGTAAGTTTCTGAGAATAGTTCCTTTAGCTCTTTTTCCTGGAGGAATGTTTGGGTATCCGCAGAAACGGTACATATTCTTCTACCAGCAGTTTGCTTAGATTCTGAGGTGCTATAAATTCCGCAAGAAAAGAACGGAGGTTTCTTTTTCCATTTCACACAATCTATATTCCTCTTGCACCGCTAGTTTGAGCTTCTTGAGCTGCCCACTCAGGTGGCAGTGTCCAGTCAGGACACCTGTCGAAACTCTTAGTACAATACTACTCTGGATTGAAATTAATTTGTCCTCATCTGATTATAATTTACTAGGAGTATCTTTGATTGTCTTAGTCCTACCACAAAAGAATGTTTCAGCGCTAGCTCATGTTCTCTTTCATTTCCTTCTATTTCCGTGTATCCTGCAATCCACAGTAAGGCGACTATATTGATCTTGTCTAGTTCATTGAGTTTTCTAAGCATTCCTGTACCATCTTAGAACTTATTACACAAGAACTCAATGGTTTATCTGACATAATCCCTTCTATTACTTTAGTTTCCCCAGGATACCATTAAATGGCATTATTTTTAAGTTTGGTATTAGTGTTGGAATCTCATTCCTTATTGTTACTGTATTCTGTAGAATTTCATCCTGTGTCGTTTACCATAATTTCTGATTTATTTAAAGCGTTTTGTCTCCAACACTTTCCACCACCATATGTAGTGGCATGATGTTAAGTACCATTTCTGCAGCTGCCGTTGGGTATGTTTTCATTGCTCCTGTGATGCATATAAAGGTTAGTCTTTGAATTAAGACAAGCTTGCCTCTCGTCGTCAATAGACTAGTCCTACTACTTCATTTTACTATGTACAATGTATAACCACCTTAGAGTTAAAAGGCTACAACCCAATTTTTTTCCTGCCAAGTTTATACACACAATTAAAGCCATTTTTTGCTTTGGGTGTTATGTGTTATATAAATATTAACTCAGACTTGCTTAAAAAATCCCTTCTTAATTAATTTAAACACATCAAAAGATGTTAAATCGGCGGTATTGTAATTTTTTGTCTACTCTATTACTGAACGAGCAATATTTTTTGAAAACTAAAACTCCATCCAGAATACCATTAATTAATGTTTAATCCATAGAAACACAACACATTTACTTTGCCAAGTAAAGATTTCCACGCTTTGTGCTCCATCTGTGATATCAATTTAAAAACAATATTAATTGTATGAAAATATTAATAAACCTTCCAGTAGACATATGTGGTTAGTTATCTCTGATGTGAATAACAAGTAAATTACCTGTTATTTTAATTTGGGTAATTTCATTTTAACGTTGATTTAATTTTAATTAATATAATTTCCTATTGTTTTTTTCCTGTACGTTTTAATACCTTTTTGATGTGATGGGAAAAAGAGATCTCAAAGGTATACTGTCTAATAGAAGAAGATTTCTGCAGTTTTTAATGTCAAATGAGTGGTATTTTTTTACAGGAAGCACTTTATAGATATCGATGAATAATAATTTGTTACACTATTCACAAATTCATGTATGCTTATTGTTTTCAGATATATACCAAAACTTATTACCTTCACCTGATTTTGCGTGGCGTGACATCATTTTCAAAAGAATCAAATTATACGTCTTGTATTGTTATTTTTTTACAATAAATTTATACAAATTTTTAGTGAACGTTTTGATATGTGTACAAATAATAAAATTATAAAAAATTTGCTTTGAAGGTTTAACTTATTATTAGTCGTGTCTACTAATATAGTATACTTTCAATGCCAAGAAACCAAATACAAAATAAGTTAATGAAAAATTTGGAAAATAATGTCAATAACATTTTATTCAAGGGTGTGATATTATTGGAAAGAAATTGGGATTTTAGGTTAGATATATCACCATTGGCATTAGTATATTTCAAAAAGAAAATCATCAGATATGTTGCCTCAACTACAGGTGATACATTAACATTTAATACGATCAAAAAGTAAGTAAATTTATTTTGTATTTGCCATTATTATTTTAATTTTGTATAAAATTTTTTATGTACCTCATGCAGCTCAATTGGCTTGATAACACTTTACTTATTGGCAAACGGTGATGTTATTTGTGAAGTTCTTATTATTTAAATAAAAAATTTATTACATTGACATTGCTATACAAAAGTCTGCCACAGACAACCAACTGACTTATACCACATAAACTTCAGCTGATCAGAGGACCCAGCCCAATATGGCCGACCTGATTTTGACAGGTCGGTCATATTGTTTTGGACGATAAGAAATAAGACATGACCTTTTAAAAAGGAGCTTTGGATATTTTTCAAGAAGGTAACGAAAAAATACAATGATTCATTCTATAAGTCATGAAAATTCAAAGTATTTAAAAAATAGTGATGTCATTTTTCCGCAAATGAAACCATTTGCCATATTATATTATAAATGACGGACAACAAAAGGGCATTAGACACTATCCAAACCATTGGCTAGTTTTTTAGATATCCAACAAATTACAAATTTTCAACACTTGATTTTCAAAAACAAGACAGTTGTTTATTGTGTATGTATCTGTTAATTTTTTTGTTTGCCATGATGGTACTGAACCACGGAATACCCTGTGACTGAATCTTTTAGATCAAGTAATCAAAATTTGACTCAAGTTCCACGAAACACCATCATCCATTACAGAAATCTACACTTCTTGTCATGTTTTTAGTAACTAATTTTAACTAATATGTTTGATTACAGAACTTTCCTTGTTTCCTTCATTTTCAAAATAAAAAAGGTTTCGAATAACCTACAAATATTGACAAAAGCTAAATCATTTTATGATACAATGACTCACAAAAAAGCCGACCACACAATATGCAAAATATTTAATACTGGCGGTTTTTTTGAAAGTGGATCACGTTTCTTATAAAATTATTTAATTTTTCCATATTATTGGGTTGCTACTAACCAAAAATAACATTTTTTTAGGGTAAAGACCGCCAAATGAATCGACAAATAAGAAAGAAGAATCACGTAGTCCTAATTTTAATTGTAATTACTTTGTTTAAAATATAATATATATCGTTTAAATAAATCATATTGATTATTGCATTATTTTCACTGTAAATTTAGACCAAAGTCTACCTGTCATTCCAAGGTTGCGGCGGCTTCAAGAACTAAGTAATAAATATAAGTGGCATGTGAAGTTCTTTTGGCACAAGTAGCAACCGAAGCTAACGTTGAGACGTAATTAAGTGAGGTGACTTTTTTCGGGTTTGTTGTCAAAATGTTTGAAACAAAAGCTAATTGAAGCTGCGAGATCCCTTGAGATGGGATGCAATTTTGCCAGGATCACACTGGACGACGAAGAAATACTTTGGCGATGACTAGGAAAAACCTACGTTTAACAATAGGATTTCTGACTGATATCTCCATACTAAGGGGCTAGTGAACACACCTCTATGCAGTATGTGTGAAACTGTTTCCTAGTGACCTGTCACTTTCCTGGAAATGACAGGATGGACGATGACCTAGGAGGACATGTGGGCCGAAACTTACCCTCCCTACTAAACAGATACCCATAAGGAAGAGGAAAGCGAAAATAACATCGGAAAGCTGGAGAGAAAAGGGAAAGTTAGGAAGCAGTGGAAAGAAAACAAATATAATTCTATATAGGTCTTGTTTTAATAAATAAATTACAAATATTTTGTAAATACTGACTAATTGCACTTATTAAACCCAAAAGCAGTAGTGGAGACGAACTAACGGATAAATACATGAAAAATGAAATTGCTACTAATAAAAAAACTACATGTAACATAGTTTTATTCAATTATGAAAAACCCCTCCTCAAAATTTGGTAAATAACTCCGCCACTGCTCTTTTCCAACCATATACGTGACTTGTACACGGTAAATACAAAATTTAATATTGCTTCCCGTAAAATTTAATTATACTCTTCAAGTGCAAAAAAAAATTAGTACGGATGGACGTTTACGAGGAAAACCAAGTGATATCCAAGGGTAATTGAGCAAAAGCTCCGACATGAAGATAAATAATTTCGAAGTCATAATATCAATGCAAAATTTTCTTAATATAATTAAAAAAAAAAATAATATAGGTATGCTTTCGTACAAACTGAGCCTTCAAAAAAAAAAAAATCAGCCACTGGAAAAAGCGCAAATTATTCATTAAATTTATCGCTCGTGTCACCATATTTGAAAAATGACATCTAAACAAAGTTTTATTGACAATTAAACATTCTTTTTGACTGAGATCACAGAGCACTTCATTTAATATGATCCGAAATTAAGTGTTGTGAGTATGCAGACTGCGTTTCACCTAAGAAGAAGCCACGCAGTGCTGCCAGATGTGAGGTACGAAATTATCGAGCAGCGTTGACAAAATTATCGAATTTTTCAGAAAATTATGTTACACATAGAATAATTTAAAATAAGGGCCCTAATACTTAAGAAAATATTAAGCACGGATTTTTTAAAATTTATTTTATTGATAATAAAATGTTTTTGGTAAAATATAAAAACTTAAAAACATAAATTATGTAATAAAATATATAAAAAAAGGAACGAAATCATACATTCTACTCATTTACTCTTCTAACCATTAACTCAACGTAATCACAGTCAAAAAAATCATAAAAATAAAAAAACCTACTTGAAGCAAACTTCGACATCGTCATTTTGATAAATTAAATATTATTTGAAGACATTCTTTATAGATATCTGACAAGTAACTTCAAAGTTATAGCATTCGCCGTTACATCGTTGTGATGATATTATGTCCCATGGTTATTTTACTTAAAAAATATAGATTAGCGTTTTATTTAAAAAAATTAATATTAGTTTATGCCTTAGTGAAATTATGTTACAATTATCAATTATGGTACAAGTGAAATTTCAACTTTAGTTTGGGATAAAATTATGTTACAATTCGATAATTATGTTACATCTGGCAGCACTGAAGCCACGTGAAGTTTGCCATCTGTCTTGCGCAGAAATCAAAATGTGGAAACCTTACGCATCTGATTTGAAGTCGAATGTCACGTTCATAAACGAATGTACAAAGTAACACTTTACTCTGTAATGGAATTGGTTGACATTTGAAATGGAGCACATTGTGACCCGTGATTTATGAACGCATCATGGTAACAAAACTGTCAAATTTTAATTAATTAATCAGATATCTCGTCGACTAATAAAATTTGTAAGTTTCGTTGTTGTTGTTCATTTTATGTTCGCTACAGCGAATATAAAATTATGTGGAGGTTGTATTGAAATGGTTTACACATAAGCAATTCCAACAAAACTTCAGGATAACTTTTGAAAAATTCAATATATTGATCCATATTATGGGATTAATCTTGAGTTCTTTTGTAAATTTTGTATTTGTACTTTCTTGTTTCCAGGTAACCGGTTACAAAAACTACGTCTTATTTCACATTTTTGAACTCGGTAAAATATTACCGCGGTCTAGAAATGTGTACATTGGAAATGTCAAAGTATATTTATGAACGCTGGGAAAGTAGTCGCAGAATAACAAAAATTTCATTCATGAACGATGGTTGTCAAAGTAGTGTGAGAAATGTGTACTCTGTAACGTTTATGAACACACTCCAGTATGGCGATGGTTTTGACAAGTTCGCGCATACGACTGCAACTTCAAGTGGCTTCTTCTTACGTGAAACTGAGTCTAAGCACCAAAAGGAACGACACACTCAATTCAGAAAAATATGATTATACTTAGAAAGATTAGGTCCAAAAATACCTCACGTTATTAATAAAAATAGTAAATTCACAGCAGCTGGTTTTTTTTTCTGCGCAGTTGTAAAAAATAGTTTCAGTAAATAAAATATTACAGCCATCTTTCAATAATGATAGTCTTCTTTTCCAAAACCGATTTAATATCACACATTGCTTATGTCGGTGGCATATAACGGCCTTTCCCCTTCGGTTAAAAACACCGTCATAGCTTTATGTAATAAATAAGTTCCCAGCAATCTTTTTTGCGTCCCTCGCCACGTAGAAGCGGTGCCGTAATATTCACCGTTTTTTTCATTTGAAAGATTTTCCATTTTTAGAGCGCTTATCATGGTCGCTTCTCTAGTGTACGCCTCTACGGGTATGATGTTTTGAAAAACGTGTAGACAAACGACACCAGCGCCACTTTGCCAAATGTCTAAAATGGTATCGAGTTTCTTCTTGGCGCCGCTTCGGGTGTTCTGTTTCCACAAAGTAACTGCTTCGTAAAGGTGAGCGTACGGACGAGTTTTTTTACCTACAAAAATATATAAAAAAAGATTTTCTCTACGACTGATACTCATTAGAAGGCACTGAGAGTTTGCTATCTATAGGTTGAGTTTATAAGTTTCTCATCAAACAAATATTTCTATATTATTGCTGAATATAAATTTGAATTTAAAAAGAAGAAAACATAAAAATTAACCATGGTCTAGTCTAGTCTAGTCTAGTCTGAATCGAATGGCGTAGACTAGAACCTTACAAACCTTAAGGTTCCCGAGCCAATATGTGAAGAAATGTCAAAAAGTTAGACTCCAGGTTTTCATAAAACTGGCCATAAAATGAGACGGGTTTTGAAAAACTTGAATTTTATTTCATTTTATGGGGTTTCAGAACAAGCGAAACTTTTTATCAAGAATAACATTTTTCACTAAATTAATATTTAAAAATTTTTCACCACCTATAGGATACTCCATCCGCGGACACGCTGTATATTTTGTATTAATAGAAGTGACATCAAAAGATATTTGTTTGTGAAATGTTGTATGAATGTATGTATTTTGGGGTGACATTCACTGAGACCTAAAAGATCTATTGTGCCCCCTTACTTCCACTCAGTTCCTGAGGAGAGTCTCAGAAACTAGTAGTTTCTTTAGTCCTATTTCCCGAAGGAATTTTAGGATGTCTGCAGGCTTCAACTTAGGTAAATGTTCCTCTTCTATCCCGTAATCTCCCAGGTGCTGTGCTCTAGGATTCTGAAGTGCTGTGCAGTTGGAAAGTATGTGGATGGAGGTTTTTTCTTTCATTCCACAAAATCTGCATTCTTCTTCCTCCACTGTTTTGAGCTTTTTCAGGTGCCCATTCAGGCGACAATGTCCCGTTAGGATTCCTGTTAAAACTCTTAGTGCAGTTTTACTTTGACTTATGCATTCTTTTGATCTCAACAGGTTGTAGTCACCCAGAAGAGTCTTTGATTGTATAAGCCCTACTAGATCAGATCTCCTATTTTTCTCGACTTTACCAATTTCTTCCAATATTACATTGGGGCTGATTCCGCAAAAGGGTTCAGGCCCCCATAAAGGTATATCAGGTATATCCATAGTAAGGGACTATATTGTTCTCGCCTAGTTCATTGTGAAATGTTAGAATACTGTAACTATAAGTGGAGATGGAATTATTCATCTCCCTACCGAGCAAGTGGTGCAGAGGTAACTCTCCCGGAATGCATTCAGAAGGATAGGGATTGAAATCCCAAGTCTCGCTATGAGTTTTTTTTCAGAGATTTTTTCGTAGGAATGGATTCTAGGAGAGCACCAATTTTTCAAACACCTACTACCATTCTCTCCACTCCTTTCCCCTAAACCCAATGCGGCCAAATTTCTAATACCAATGTTCACTCTTCCTCTTCAAGAAGGTGGTGAGGTGAATGAAATTGCTACTTCCAGTTCTTTTGGTAGTGCCAATTATGTGAAGGGGGAGGAATCCTTCCTTGGATGCCAATGAGACAATGCTTCACATTCGAAAATTGCATTCACTCTTACCATTCAAAAATCAATTAACGTACATCGGGATTTTTCAAGAAAAGAAAAAGAAATAATAATTTCATTCATCATGTCCCTTCAATAAGGGATTCTTTTTTCTTATTCTTTTGGGAATCAAACCATAATAATGTTTTTTATTTTTTATTTCGACGTTTCGGTAGCGTTTCAGCTACCGTTGTCAAGATTAACTAGTAATAAAATTAATAAAATAATTTTTGGTCCCTATCTGACACAACGAAAAAATATGACAACTAGACAATCAATAATATTTTGAAGTTTAAGACTACAAAACTTTGTTGTCAAATTTTATTAAGGTCCATTCATAGTAGATCACACCTCTGGTAAAATGTGAAATAAAATATTTTATTTTATGACATTCTAACGATATGATAGTCTACTAGAAATGGAATCCAGTGAAGTGCACGTTCCAGGAACGGTTTTTATTGGGATAGCGCTTTTTTAGGTTATTTTGGAAATGTTGTTAATAAAACGCGTTTGTTGTTACTTTTTAGATAAGATATCAATAAGGGATGTTTGGGGATTTTTGAAGAATGGGAATTATTTTTTCTTCCCTTCGTGAAAAACATCCAATAATTTTTAGCACACAATAAGTTTTTTTTATTGTACAGATAAAATGCAAAATAACGAACCCCAAAAATGTGTCCACCTCTAGAATTCTCTTCCTGACATTTGACATATGTTTACAAACATGATATTTTAAATGGAAATTGTAAGGAAAATACCTAATTGATTTTTTTTATAATTGAATAGAAATTATCTTTTTGAATATATTTTCAACATTGAGACACATTGAAACTGTTTTTTGTATAAAATTAATTGTTGAAATGTAAAAAAAAAATTTTTTAGAATTTTTCTCTGGAAATTGAAACTTTTTAACAGGTAATCTTCCAAATAAGTGACTACTTTAGATTTTTTATAAAATCATTCAACAACAAAGTTATGTGAAAAAAACTTGAATAGTTATAATTTTCTTTACCTTTTCCTATGTAGAATATGGCCGAAAGGAACGTTTTCCATACATCTTGAGGATCCATCGTGAGCGCTCTACCAGGAAGATCGTCGGTTTTTCTAGGATCTAAGAGTAAATACGTAAAAGACGTTTTACTGTGTCCTTCGCGCCATTTTCTTGAGGGTGACGGCGTACTGAATTCGTTCACTAGCACTTCTTCTAATTGCCTATATTGTGTGAGATCATTTTTCCACGTAGAATCTCTTAAAGTTTTTTCCAATTCCGGGGAATACACTGAAAATGTTTTTAAATTTGTTTTCAATACCTTTGTAAATACTCTTAAAGAAACAAACATTATCAAAAAAATGTATAATATACAAAAAAATGTATTTGTCCAAATATTTGTTTACATATTTGATGACAGTTTGCGATATTTCTTTGACTTTTTCGAATTTGGGACTCAATGCACTTTAATTAACAAATTTTATAAATACGCATGCGCAATTGGTTTGAGATTACCGTAAAACAAGAAGAATATAACTTTTGTTTATAGATTTCCAGTTTTATAGGTTATGTTTTCGTAAAAATTGATGATTACGATTATTATTTGGCAATTGCTCTGGAATTCTTTGAGGTGGTCCGGTAATTGTATGTATACAAATCATTAGACACTTTTTCGAATTGACTGACTTCATGGGATTTCTACTAGAGCAAAAAAAATGTATCATAATTCAACACATACCTATCCCAACTGACACAGATCAAAGTGTAACTAAAATATCATTAAATACGGAGCAAAAGAATAAGAAAAAAATTGTTAACCTAACTATTATATAAATTTTCATGATTATAAATGCAAATAATTTTATATTGTGATATTCATGTAATCTATTACAATGTATTCAGCTGGAAGAAAATTAAGACCATTTGACAACGCCGTTAGGAAGTGTCACCTGATCCTAATTTGTGAACCTGGGATATCTAGACATAAGATTTTAGTGTGTAATTTTATAAGCTTAAGTGTCAAACGAAAATATTTATGCTAACGAATATTTCTAAAAACTGCCAAAATTTAAGTATTTTCTTCCGGTTTTTTGTGTGAAACAGACTGACCTTTATTTCAAGATAATAACCTATACTATTTAAAGTGAAAATATTTATCGTGAAATAGCATGAATTAGTGTTGAAAAAGTACAATTTTTTGAACTAAAATCGTGATTTTTGAAGTAATTACTGGATGATCCAACGAAATTTTTGTTCTAATCTGCTTTATTTAAGGTAAGCTTTCAAACAAATCCAAAATTAACATAAAATTCCGAGGGTCGCGAAGTTTACGAGAACCCTTTGATGCACAACATCAATAAAAATTTCAACAAACTGGAGGAAACGGCGTCAATTAATTCAAAACTAACCTAAAAATCATCTTACTTCTGTCATCCTACCACAACACAACTTAAAAAAGAAGAAATTGGGTATATCTGGCGCGATCAGAGTAAGAGCAATCTATGAATGCTATTGATCAATCTATTATTGATCTTTTATCGTTTCACATAAATCTATTCAACATTTACTAGATTCTTACACTATTTCAACAACTTGGCAACATAGACCAGTTATGACCACAGAATTAGGTGTACTGGGATTTATATTATTTTATTTTTACAAACCACATATTATCAAAATCATACTAATATTCACCACAATTGATTATTTGTTTAGTGAAATTTTGTATAAAATTATGTACAAATAAAAAAGTGAACAAACCTCTATTACATGTCGGCTGTGGTGGTTTCTTTATAATCTGAGGTAGCGGTTGTTTTTTGAGTCGAAACAATTTGTTCAAATACACCCTTTTAGTAGATTCAGTAATAGGTCCAGGAGGTTCGTATCCGCAAAGTCTAAGTTCTCTTCTTAAACTTTCTGCATCATATTCAAAGGTTTCTGGTAAAGAGCTAATTTTTGTCGATAAAGTTTTCACACTTTCACCACCATCACTATAAAATTAAACAAAACAGATAACAACAGTACTAGGACGTACCTATATAGACGTACCTACCCTAACTATTTATAGTACATAGTACTGATAATGAGATAAGACATGTAAACTAAAATAATAATAAATAAATAAGTGTAAAATCCATATTTTTGCAGACGATACATTAATATACTATTATGGTGATGACTTACATGAAGTATTTGATACTGTGAATAGTGAACTGCTGTTGCTTTCTAAAATGTTTGAAATGAATAAGCTAAAGATAAATGAAACAAAGTCAAAATATATGTTTATTGGTAACTTGATGGTACAGAAACAGGTTAAGTCCCTAAATTTATCCATTAAAATAAATAGTAATGTAATAGAGAATGTAAGTGAAATAAAATATTTAGGATTTATTTTAGATAGTGAACTCAAGTTTAATAATCATGTAAATTATATTTGTAGAAAAATTGGCAAAAAAGTTGGTTTTCTACGTCGAATATCACCTTACCTATCAATGTTGACAAAAGTTACAGTATACAATACACTTATATTACCGCATTTTTATTATTGTTGTTCTCTTATATATACAGGATGTTCTAATTCAAGCTTCGATAGGCTGCAGCTAATTCAGAATAAGGCAATGAGAATTATTTTAGGGTACAACAGATACACCAGTATCCAACTTATGTTAAATACTTTAAATTGGCTGAACGTCCAACAGTTCCTTTACGTTAAAACAATGACATTTATTTTCAACTTATAAATAATTTACTTCCTGAATATTTGAATTCTCGATTGATACCAATTACTAATATACATCAACACGATACTAGAGCTGCAAGTTCCATTAGCTTTTATGTTACTACTAATAGAACGACTAATTCAATGAACAGTTTGTTCCATAAAGGATTGGTTCAGTTCAATAATCTACCTCATGAAATTAAATCTATTAAGAGTTTAAGTAGCTTTAAGAGAACCCTTATCAATTACGTAAAACGAAACAGCTAGCTCCTGTAAGTAACCGGTTTCAATGTATTAACTTTTATTTTATTTTATTTATTTATTTATTTTTTTATTTGGTTATTTCATATTGTGGTCTTGTCTTAACTTATTTATAGTACAGATGTTGAAAGGATGTAATTATTTGACTCTAATATTATGATTTGTGTATTATCTATGATAAATAAATGATATTATTATTATTATTAACTAGGATTAGATAATAACAAAATAGTGAAAAGAGAGAAGAAGCAGTGGAGGAAGATACAATATGGAAGCATCCACTTATGTAATAGTATATTACGTAACAAGAGTTGTAAGTAACCCATTACACACGAAATGAAAAATTTTCATGAGTGCCTAATGGGACTACAACTCGTGTAACGTACTATACTTTTTCTACGCCCATCTATTTTCTTCTGAGTGCTCATAATTTCATCTTTTTTACTACTACAGACATATTCGTAGGTAAAGTTGAGAAAATGTTCGGATACTATATTTTGTTACAAAAATTGACAGCATAAATGAGATGACGCTTATTTCCATATCAAGAAAACGCATATTATTTTATTTAGAAATTGTATAATGTGTTGCCGACATTTAGGGGCATCACTCTTTTAAACTAAAATGTATTTCTCTAATGCTAAAAGCTTTTATGTTTTTTCATTGATTAAAAGTATGTAAATAAACCAAATAAAGTAGTACGTGAATAAAAATTGGATTGTAATTTAATTAAACCAAGAAGTTTGAGTTTTCTTCTCAAAACGCACGTGTATGTTATGAGATCTCATCACGTGCATGTTATTGTTAAATGTCATTTACAAGGAATGTTGACTGAATGGGACTAGATAGCAATATTTTATAATCAGGTATAGGTAATTACTACAAAAAAGCAAATAGGCTGTCTTGAGGACTGCCGATAGAAATGAAAACAAAAAAAATGAACCTCTTCAAAATTTCTTCTCTTGCTTCCATAATAATGGAAATTTTATCAAATGAATTAACCCGCTCGAAAAATTTGGTACGCTCATGATAAAGATTTTTTTCAACAATTAACCCCCCCCTTCCCCAAATCTACCCAAGTATGACTCCAAGTTCATAGTGGAAACAGCATATGGTTAGGTTTAGGTATCAGTTAGTATGGCAATAGTTATTTTAGTGGAATAGTGGAAAAAGTGACCTAACCTCAAAATTTGGCGCCACTTGTGTCGTACTCTATAATGAATTTTTTTTAATGGATTGCGATAGAGTCGAACATTGGAATTTTCCGAGGAATTTTCATGAGCATAATGAAAATTTCCAATTTTTTCTTTACAACGTTTTTCGAAATTTCAATGATATACAGATCGCGAAAAGTCTATTCGACCTATATGATTTATACAAGTACGACAAAGAAAATATGAGAAAAATTACTTGAGAGAGAGAAGAATAATTATTCGAAGTCAGCGTTGGGCGTGTCTTCAGCTCTAGCTACCAATCTGATTTGAAAGCTGCGTTGCCAGTTTAGAATGTTTGGTACTTTTAAGACGAGATAAAGCCGTATTTAGAGGGAGAAAATCGAGATTGGTAATATTGATGACTTTTGAATAATAAAGTGAGATGAACACAAATAAGAATAGATCAATATAGTCCAAGAAAAAAAGTGGACAAATTACAATCTGCAATAAATAAAATCTATACACTGCTTTCGATTTAACAATTATTGGTATTTAACATTGTTGCCGACAAAAATTGGGAATAACTTTTACAAATAAATACATTTGGCAACAGCTGATTCTTCTCTCTCTTTCAAGTAATTTTTCTCCTATTTTCCTTGTCGTACTTGTGTAAATCGTATAGCTCGAATAGACTTTTCGCAATCTGTATGTGCACTATAAGTTATACCTATGGTTACAGTTTTCATTAAATCCTAAATTTAGGTACTGCTCAGACTCTCCAGGTGGCACCATTCTCGCACGTTTATAGTACCCATACCCTGCTGACGATGACACGATTTGAATGTTTTTTCTCCACCTCAACGCACCTAAAGAATTTTTGACTTAAAAAAATATTATTAAACACTCACCTGGATATTTTTATCATCCTCTTTTCGTACAACGTAATTCCTTCGTCTTTGTCTTCGTACTTATAAAACTCTGATACGGTGATAAAACTCATATCAGTACTTCCGACGTCGTCACAATCTACTTTATTATTATCAACGCATGATTCATCTGAAAATACGTTCGAGTCTCCGGTAATAGCCAAAATATTTCTATTTAACACACTTAAACTGCTTGTCGAACACGTCAAATATTCACTACCACTATTTATACTTTCAACCAATGAATTTATATTTTTGTTAACCGTATCTAAATCTGCAGAATTGTTGGAAGTAGATATTTTACAGGCTGAGATAAATTTTGAACTTAATTTTTCAATTTCAATATTGTTGGTGTTGAAATTATCAGGATTTATGAAATTGTTTGATTCCTTAGAGTTTAAAGTTCTACTTTCGCTTGATACTTTTTTAATGTCAGATTCAGCGGAATTAAAGCCGCTGGATGCGACAGTCTCATCAAATTCTAACTTTTCTTTGGATATTTCTTGTTTTTCATTGTTGACTTTTATTTTTTTCTTATACAATTTTCTGCAAGTAAGAAGATTTCTTGTTTTATCATTCTCTTTTTCCGATTCGTCGAATGAGCTTTCGTATATCAATCGTTTATCATCCTCCGAAGAGGTGTCGCCTACGCTGTTTCGATTTTTTATGAACGTTGTACCACCTCTGCTATCGATGTGGGTTTCGAACCAATTAAGGACGTATTTCGTGTTGTCCGGTTTGGGTAGGCTGACCAAATTACTCATACTAGCTAATGGGTTAATACTGTTTTGTACTTGGGGATATAATTCGTATTCCCCTCTTGCGTAACCATTATTTACAATAATTTTATCTGAAAAAGAGTGAAGTTTAAAGCACCAATCTCTTTTTTTTTTCACAAATACTAATAATTCCAGTTAAATTTAGCAAACCACCCTTTATGTTGAAAAAAAATAGTAAACTGCCAATAGAACACAAATAAAAAAGCCCCGTAAATAATAAATCAATCCCCTCTGAAGATCTTATCGTACACCCATGATTTTTACAAATAAGTCTGTTTTTTTAAAAAAATTCGCACACCTTAAGTATCATAAAAGAAAATTTCAACAATTAGAAAAATATCAAACAATGCACATGCTCGCAACCTTTCAAAATATACTTACATAACTTATATTGACAATCTTCTTTATCCTTATGAAGGATATCATATTTGTGGGGTACATAGGATTCAAGTAGGCTTAGACAATCCTGATAACTTTCTTGAATGGCATAATGGATGGGAGTCATCCAATTTGTATCTCTATATTCACAATCACCTCCGCAATTCAATAACATTTTCAGAATTTCTACTCTACCCCAAGCTGCTGCTATGTGAACGGGCGTTAGCCCATCGTCAGAACTAAAAGCAGAGAGAAAACACACTTTAAATTGGGAAAATTAAAATTTATTTGTATGTTGGAAATGTAATCACTAGTACTTATAGTAGATATATGCATATTATACCACAATAAATCAAATTCATTTATTCAGGCATATTATTTTGCTCAAATATTTTTTTTCTTTTATTTTTTTAACAATTGATGAAATGATAGCCAACCTGGTTATATTTTCATTAGAATAGGTCTTTGTATACATGCAGTTTTTCTTGGGAATGGAAAGTAGTAAATTTTTTTTCATCAGTAAATTAGGACTGATACTGTTTAAGTTTGAATAACTTACCTTACATTAGGGTTTCCTCCATTCTGCAATATTAGTCTAGTAACTTTTAAAGCAAAAGTTTCGTCATCACAACCAATAGCCAAATGGAAGGAAGAAATGCTCTTTGTTGGTAATATAAGATTAGGATCTGCTTCTTTTTCACATAATAAAAAATTTACTGCACTGCAAAGAAAATGGTGCATAAAAAACAATTTCATTTGAAAGATTCAAGGTAACATTATATTGGGACAACTTATACATAAAATGTTTGTCTTTCCTTCTTTTCAATCTTTTCATCTTATTTTATATTAAACATGACTTAAAAATAAAACAATAAATTTATTCAAGCAAGCCAGCTTTAAACTTTAAGCAGATTATATAAAAATCTTTATTTGCATTTAAAAAACAAAAAACTTACCTAAAATTATTATCATCTATTGAGTCGTACAGCAAAGAGGCTAAATACACCTCCCGTGAGCTTTTACCTCGATATAGATTCATCTTTACACATCCCTGAGTTTTTTCTTTTTTGAAAAAATAAATCTACACTCGATAATTTATCGTATATCGAAAAAACAAATGCTACATCAATTTGCATCCTCTTCCAAAAACAGTTTATCAACAACTTTCGGTTTCTTCAAACTTTAAAGTTTATAATTTTGAATTCACCTGTCAAATCTGCAGCTGCTTCGGAACGGTAGCGAACTGCAATAAAGTATGGTCCAGTTTGGTACTGAGTGACGAGTGTACAGTGTTGCCACAAGCCTATTTTTTTTCGAGCCAGATGACATGGCGGAAACGAGCGAAATTCATACTAGAACGAGCTTTTCCAAAAATGTTTTTTACTAGTGAATCCCTATTTCTTGGAAATATATATTTTTGAGTATTAGAAGGGTATTTATCATACGAGAGCTTATATTCCCGACAGATTCTACCCACCACGTCAAATTTAGTAGTTGAGGTGCGCTTGCGCAGTTGGTAGAGTATTGAGCTTATAACTCAGTCGTAGGTTCGAAACCAGGTTAGGACCTGGGTTTTTATGTTTTTTTTAGTTTTTTTATTACTTATTTTCTGATATTTTTATACATAGTTACACTTTGATCAACCGGGTTTGGACCTGGGTTTTCTTGTTTTTTTTTAGTTTTCTATTTCTTATTTTCTGATATTTACATATTTATTTCAATATTGTTATGTTACTACTAAATTTGGCAACGTTGGATTATGTCGGGAAAATAAGCTCAGGTATTTGTCATGTATACGAAATACATATCGGATCATTAGGAAACCTAACCTAGTTGTTTTTTGGGGTAGGGGGTAGGTAAGGATTCAAAACATAAGTATAGGGCATGTCCACGTGACGTCACAAACTATTTTGACAAGACTTAGGTGGTAAAACAATAAACAAAGCGTTCAGAACACGTGGTACTTAATAGTTAGGTTATGCTGATTTATGATTGTAGATCCTGTTTGATTTTAGTTGATTTTGCTTCAGTGTACTTTTAAAGTTATTTTAATTGTTGAGCTTGCATATTTTATAATATATAATATGGGTTAATAGTTGTTTGTTGTTTGATAATTTTTCATCATGTCTATTGTTTATTGTTTTACCACCCAAGTATTGTCAATGTCAACTGTCGTGGACATGCCCTATTAAAAAACAACACAACAAAGAAGAAGAAGAAGAAGAGCTGAGCGGTTGGATTGGAGTGCGTTCGTGATTTCTCTTGTTCGGTGGAGGTGCGTTCACGAATTACACTCGCCCGCCTCGTCTAATTCAAATAATCCAATCCAAGTACTCCAATACTCAACACCGCTCAGTTCAATTCACGAGAGTTCAGAAATATTCATCTTCAACAAAAATTTAGCAAAATTTAAAAACGAGCCAATTTTAATAAAGAGGAGTCAACGAGGAACTTTTAATTCAAACGAGCCAGATCTGGCCCGAACGAGCCACCTGTGGCAACACTGCGAGTGTATTAATAGGTCTGTTCGTAGAGCAGTCACAAACGGTTGGAAACTGGACGACTCATGCGCAGTGAATAAAAATCGTCCACAAAAAGACTCTGCGCATGAGTCGTTCAGTTTCCAACCGTTTGTGACTGCTCTACGAACAGACCTAACGCTAACGCTAACGACGTGAGAAGTTCAAAATGAAACTATAGCTGACTGAGCATTGTTTTATACTTTACAGTGCAAGAGTAGGTAGTTCAGTAAAAACGCGTAGCGGCGACTTAAGGAAGATGGAGTTGGTGTTTTGTCTTTTTTAAGTTTTTGTTTTTATCGACGATTTTATCAAAAGATAGTCGAAATAATATCTACTATAATAATAATAATTCTATTTCTATAATTTTTGATTGCACCCATGATTTTATGCTTATCAATATCGTTTATAAATTATAAGAAGTGTTTCTTTAGGTACATTACACATTAATTTTGAATTATCTAACAAATCACCACACTTGTAAATCAAATCTCACAGATAAAATAATCAAATAAGGTCAAATCATTCTGCTGTTAAGTACCTAAATCGACTTGAATGAGATGAGGGCTAAAGCCCTCATCGTTACAATTTTTTTTATTAATATAGAAAGGAATCGATATATTCTGAATTTACAGTTTTATGAGTTTTATCACAGGCACTTTTTTAAAACATTCAAATTTTAGAGATTGTAGAAAAAATATTTTTTTCACTCAACGGTCCAAAGTTTTTTTACAAGCCCGTCTGATACAGTTTTAGCTGACAGATTCCTCTACCAGTCGCTAGGTGGCTCTAGATCAGTGTAAATCGTGCGAAATGTACAATAATTCTCCCATGTGTTTGTAGTATTATTTCTGTTTTTCTATAGAAAACAATTGAATACGATAATTTTGATCTAAAAATTACCTTAATTTAATAATTATCAATAGTGTAAGTAATTCTTTTTATTATTAAAATAGTTATTTCAAGATTTGTAATACATTCCAGCAACAAAATTTAATAATGCTAGGCTAGGATGATAACATCATAAAGTTTTTATAAACACACCCCAGTCTAGTAACTAGATTCCAAATCATTCAGCTTATACATTATGAATAACGAATCAAACTGTCATTTTACAAAGTGAATTCAATTGAAATAAATTTATCCATTCAATGATTACTAAAACTTTAATATATAATTGTCTAGGAAGTGTCCGAGTAGTAGTGGCTAGCAATTTATTTCTACCACTATTAATTTCAAAAGTCAACATATCTAGTCAATTCTTTTTTTTATACCGGGGCGGGGATGAAACATTTTTAGCTTGTCCAAACAGATGTGTGAATCCATTAGAAAATATTATTGACTCAACTTTTCAATCAATATGTATGCATATTGGGGTTACATTAACAGATACCTAAAAGATCCATTGTGCCCCCTTATTTATACTTAGTTCCCAAGGAAAGTCTAAAATATCCCCTGGTACCGGAATCCACAGTAAGGTGACTAAATTGTTCTCGCCTAGTTCATTGAGGTTGCCTAGGTATTCAAACACCATTTTAGAACCGATTACACAAGAGCTCAGTGCTTTATTGGCTGCTTGACTATCTGATATTATGATAATCCTTTGCCTTTTATATCTTGTCAATTTTGGACTGGTAATTTTTCTTATGGTGCTCTCTTTCCGCTTGAAAGATACTTGGGGTTTTTCCCAAGCTTTCAGAGTGCTTGGTTCCTCCTGCCAGTATACACTCCTATCTCAGTTCCAACTATTGCTTTTGTCTGTGTAGCGTTAAATGACATTATTTCGAAGTTTCGTAAAGATATTTGGATCTCATTCTTTTTCTACAATAAAAGCATCACAATAACAGCGTGTATATTAAAATTTAGATTGTTGGGGCAGAATACAACTTGGATGAAAATAAATTATATTTCATTTTTTATATCTTTTATTAACTTATTTAATAAATACAACAAAAACAAATAAAATAACAATTACATGGTATAAAAACCTTATTTGATAACCACGAGGAGCGTTTTGAGGGGTTAAGTTGGCAATTCTGTAGACTTCTGATTGGTTAGATTGAGCCCAGTTTCACACAACACTGCAATTATGGATCTTTCAGCTTGGAGTACCAGCTCTTCGCTTAGTCCGGTAAAACAATGTAAAATAAATATGTGTAAACAAATAATATAATATAATAGATGAAAAACCAAAAACATTCATGTTATATCCAAGATTTCTCAAGCAGTTGGTGTAAATTATTAATTTTATATTAACACGGTATTAAACGATCAACGTTACTCCTCCTGGTTATTAAATAAACTATAGTTGGTGAAATAAAAATATCTTAAATCTAATATCACATTTTTTTTGTTCAATTTATTTTTGTTTCGGCACCCACACCGGACATGCTATGGCTCCTACATTTACACGATCGATGCTGATAAGCTCGTCAAAACAATTTTCTACATTGTAGAATTTATGCAGCTCATCTATTGCTTTATCTTCCATCTAAAAACAGTAAATAATAATATCACCATATACTACTATACTATACAGTAGTATGAATATTACTAAACTTATTTCTCAAGCTCTAAAATCTTTTTTTTTTGCAACTAAGGAACAACAAAGGATGCAAGATTAGCTATTGGTGTGTCAAGAGCAGAAAGTAGTACTTTGGCAGTCGAGACTACCAAAGGATTTTCTGCTCGAAATACACACAAGATTTTTTCTACGATCACACCAAAATAAAATTAACTGCCATTGTTTGTACTGAGCAGTTTCCAGATTGAAGTTTTGTGTACCTATGTACGTAGGCAACACTTATTACATTAATGTCAGATATTTAGATTTCCTATTTCTCATTAAATTATTATGGAAAATATTGTTGGATGCTTTAACATATTAGAAAATCAACTAAAATATTTATTTATTCTACAGTTTATATTAAAATAACTACTAGCTCTCTTTTTGTTGTAGTTAGTATGTGAGCATTGCCATCAGTCACTTGTCAAAGACTGGTGGAAAATAACGAAATTAGAGGTAACAATGATTTGCTTCACTTTATAACAGTAAAAATAAATTTCAAAGTAGAACCCTTTTTGTCGAAGTATATTGAATGAAACACACTTACAGACACAATCAAATGAAAAGGAGCTAGATTGTAGGTTAATTGCTATAAAATTTAATTATTTGTAAGGGACATTAGGACTAACATTTTAGATTATAGGTAATATGTACCAACATTATCAAAATTAGTTCATTAAATATAAAAAAACTAGCATATATTTTTTTAAATAGACTAAACTCCATTTAAAAAACAAAAGTACAAATAACAATATTTCATCTTCAACATAAGAATGATCTTACCTGTGTAAAAATTAACGGTTTATTAGTAATTTTTATTAAATTCTCTTTTTGCTTCTTTTCAGCATAAATGATTTCGTTCATATGCTTCGTATCAGCAGCTAATACTGGACTGTTGGTTTCCGGTAATAACTTCCATGGATTTTTGGGAGTAACTATAAATTGAAAACCAGACATCACTATAGCAAGTCAGAATCAATGATTTCGTCATATAGGATCAAAATATAAAGGTTGTGTCATTGAAAAAAATGGACAAAATACAGGGAGTTTCATTGGGAAAGGTCCTAACTTTAACTGTAGATAGAGATCACTTTGGTGCTTCCTGTATTTAATGTTTCTTCTGCACTTTATAACCGAGATACAGGGTGTTTTATAAATTTATCCTATTTCTTTCGAACCTCATAACTTCCGAGTTACCCTCTATATTATTTTGAAATTTAGTACACGTGATAACCATTACCTAGAAACTCCATCAAAAGCATCTCCAATAAGATAATGCAGGTCCGGTTTAACAAAAAATTTCTAAGCTCTTTCATAAAAACAACACCCTGTATATAGATTTTTTGAAATTTCTCTTTTTAATTGGAAAGAGTATAAAAAATCGAATTTACTTATTTTCTTTCTATTTTTCCGCAGACAATTTACCGTCAAAGTTATAATTTTTGCACGTTTTGGGGGTTAACAATGGTATCGGAGATTTTATTTTTATTTTTTAGCTTGAAATGGAATCTATTCAATGCATCTAGAGAAGCATCCTAGAAATTCAATTGAGTGTGTATGTTTACGAGTACAGACCACTAAAAAATGTGATTACATGGCATACTTGGGATATACTCGTTCAATAAGTTTCGAATATTTCGAGCACCCTGTATAAGGATATTTATTTGGAAACTATGCGATGATACGTGTGATGTCATATCTCTTGTTTATTTACTTTTGTCAATATGGCCGGTATTGCATTAGGTTCTGTGTAGTTGTGTGTTTATATTGTATTTTAATTAACTATTAATTGCTTCATCAACGTAAAAATATCATTTATATGTTTGTTTGAGACCATTACGTGTTTGTGTGTGCTTTTTTTATATTTTATATACCAACCATATTTCGATGTGTGGTCGTAAGAAAATGATGTTTTTATGGTTGAAGCCTAGACATATAGGTACATAACCTCAAACTATTTAAGAATAAAAATTACCAGCATAGAAGTGTACTTACATTAAAATGGTCTTCAGAAACAAAAGTAGTAGTATTTGTCGAAATTTCGCCTTTGTTTCGACGCATAGCTTGCAAACATAATGCCCTTCTCTTAAGTGTATTTTTGCTTGCGCCACCAGGTAAAGTAACAAATATTTTGACTGGAGTTTTAATAGGTAGACGTTGATTTACGCTATGAAACAATGCAATTCTTGGAATACAAAGCTTTTTTTTCGGCTTTATCCATTTTCAAAGCTTTCAGAAACAAATTAGGTCACAAGAACTCAGAGCGTGATACACGAATAAGAACGTAAACAAATGACGTCAATCCATGGGGCAGCCATCTTTATGACGTAAAACGCGTTTTGGCGGACTTTCAATTTTTATGATTTTAAAAATCGTTTTAAAAGTAAAGCTTATATTTTTTGAAAAAATAGACATGCAAGGTGTTAGGAGACCTGATAAAGCGTCAATTCCCACCAATAGCAAAATTTATGCTTGTATATAAAACACCCTGTATCTCGGTAATGAAGTGCAGAAGACACATTAAATATAGGTTTTTGGAAGCACCAAAGTGATCCCCATCTACAGTTGAAGTTAGTTCCTTTCCCAATGAAACACCCTGTATACAAAATCTCTTCTATGGAGAGTCTTATCAAGTTTCATACCTGGAGTAGGTGGATTTTCCACAACCTTGGTCTCAGATGACAATCTTTTCCTTTGCTTCTGAGATATTTTAACCAAACGAACCTTACTTTCACTTTTTTGAGGAGAAGCTTTGGTAAGGTTACAAGTAGGACTACCCAATTCGGGAAATTCCACAGAATCATCGAATGAAACACTGAGACTAAATCGGTCAGAAGTATTATTTAGCCTAGTATAATTTTCTAGCACCTTTTCTTCTTTTACTATACTACTAGCTAAACTGATGGATTTCAATCTATTAGGCAAATCCACATGTCCACTGTTACTTTCTAATAACTGTTCAGGTTCGTCGGGAAATTGTATAACACTATCATTACTAACATCTTTTTCAGATACAGATACATTTTTTTCAGAATTCCGATATTGTCGAGATCTTTTCTTGTGTACCGGTCGAACGGTCGTTAAATCTACTTCTTCTGTCATAGATACGGGATAAGTGCAAGCTATTGAAGCAATAGCCTCATCTGATATCGCAGTGGAATAAGGAGTTATCACTCTACATTGGATTTCTTTTTTCTGGTCGAAATAAAAATCGGAGAGCTCCTTCAATAGCTCGTCATCTAAATCGTTGAAAGCTTTGAGTTCCAATAACGGGGATATGTTACCAATGATGAATCTCATACAACAGTATTTCAATTTTTCGGCGTTGTAAATGTCGGAAAAGGATAAAATTTGAATGACGTTTTTTAATGTTAATAGATCCGATAGAAGCAGTTCACATTGTTCTTTCAATCTTGTTACGAATAGTTGATCTGCTAGTATGAGAACGTTAAAAAGATGGTCTATTTCGAAGCAGTTGAGTTTGGAAAGTGAATCGGTGTAAAGATACTCTAACAGAGCTTCTGCAGTATTTTTGGGAAAAGGAATAGACACTTCTGATGTAGTTTTCTGAAAAATAATGTTGGATTTAATATTCGGGTCAAAGCGTTTTTGAATAATTTTGCAAACAATAAAATTGCTGGTGTTGGCTAAAATGTGAATCACCGTTTCACGTAAGAAGGAGCCACCTGAAGTTGCAGTCGTGTGCTCGAACTTGTTGTCAATATTGTAAAATTGACATTCGACTTCAAATCAGTAGCGTAGCGTTTTCACATTTTGTAGGTTAACTCAAAATAACAATATTATAAATTAACTGCCAGCACCGCCCTAGGGGCATTCGGTCGACATTGTCAACCGACAGTACCTACCGACCACTTATGGAAATGAATGCTTTCGGAGAGGATAGCATAGCATAGATAGGTACTGGTGGGAGATAGTGGAAATTGTGTAAGGTGTTATCTTTCAACTCCCTAGGGAACCCTAATACTAAAAATCTATACAATGAATATCAAATCAGAACCAGAAACCCCATAGAAAGATGCTTTGGCGTTTTAAAAAGAATATTCCCTGTTTTGGTAGTAGGCATAAGATTGAACTTACCGAAAGTTGAAAAAAATTGTTGTAACAACTGCAATTTTACACAACATAGCCATTAATTGTAAAGACCACATGCCCCCTGTCAATCCTGAAGTCGAAGCTGCCATAAGCGTTTTAGAAAACATGAATATTGATGAACATAGAGGCCACATAATTAATGACCATGCAATAACTCGACAAGTTTTAATACATGATTCTTTCCAACATTTCTTGTAAATAAACCATTTTTTTAAATAAAAAAATGCAGATTTAGTTCCATGCAGTTACAGGCCTTTTAATGTGATAAATAGAGCTACCTATTGATAGCTAGCACTATTTATTTATCAATATCTGGCTCACCCAAAGATATAGGTAATTAATATTTTAGCGATAAGCATCAATCCACCACCAACAAAAATATTTTACCAACTTTCTTTCTAGGTTATTTTTCTTTTTTCCCCTCTATGCGCATCTAGAATGTCAATCATATGACCTACTCCGCTACCAACCTTTTAAAAATGAACGCCAGAAGTCGATTAGTTAACGGCCTGCATGTATGACATTGTACAACACATAAAAACGAAAGTCTAGTAAAAATTTAAACGGCTGTTAATTAAAGTTCGTTTAGGAGATCTTTGTACAACTCCCCCTTATGTATTTACAACAAAAATATTTTCATAACCTAATAAACAAACAAAAATATGACGTTGGCCGCCTGAGAGGCGTTGATTCGCACACAGTGATTGTAAATAGGTGGCACACGGTCAATCGTCACTATGTGTCCCTGGCAGTGTAAAAACGTATCTGTTGAAAATATATTTGGAAATTATTTGAAGCTTTTCGAGATTTTCCAGGAGAACCTGGATTTAACGCAAATTTTCAAACGGGTTCTTTTATGTAGATAATTACGCTGGACTTTTTTTTGCAAAATTAATCAATAAAATAAAATTTTCTAGTAAAATTGGTTGCATAAAATCTTACCCCATTCCATCTCATAAACATGTTATTGAAGTATTCCAATCTGGCTGCTAATAGACATTTATGAGCTTGAAGAGTTTGGTTGTCTTTACATTTGACAGTTACATCATAGAAGCTGGAAAATTTCAATCTATCAAACTGAATTTGAGTAGGTGATTTATTAACAGTATCATTTTTAGTATAAATAACATATTTATCCATTTCCAAATTACTTAGAAGGTCTTGTAAACGTGTACATTCGAATTTTTTAGCCATTTCATGTAACAATCTAACTGGATTTTTAGAATCTTTGTTTTTATTGCCCGAACCATTGTTCTTGGTTTTAACATCATTCTTTTTGTAATATTCAAAAGCGGATATACTCGTATTTACTTCGTTCATTTCAATTACTTCGCTTTCTTTACTTTTTTCTTTAAAATGACATAATTTTCTTAACGATTCATTTTTTAATTCTCCACATCTAGTCAGTTCACATTCACCGGTGTAAAGAAACATCATCAGTTGCTGGAATACATCAACGTTAACGTTATTTAAATCAAGGTGAGTTTGTTTTTCCATTAACTTTTCCAAATATGAACTAGAATTAGCTACAATATATTTATGAGCTGCAAAACCTTTTCCATTTATTTTAAATACTATGTCATGAATGGTGTCATATTCATCAGTTTCAGAGAGAAGGGTTTTGAAGTTTTCTTTCATTTCCGACATTTCACTATTTGGGAAAATATAATTTTTATAAGGAGAAGCCTGAAAACAAAAGTAATTATAAAGTCACTGTTTGATTTCAATTGAAACTCTCAAGTTGGTATTTATGTATAAAACTCAAGTTTTTTTATGCAGCTTAGTGTAAATTTACCTGAATAACTGAATAATCTCTTCCTTTCAAATCACTAATAATAGAAATTGCTCGATGGATTTTATTAATTTTTTGTAACGAAACTACAATGCAATCTTCCCTTTCTAAAAATTTGTGAAAAGCGCTTTTTTGGGTTTTTTGACTTTTTTCAACTGAATTTGTTACTTTCTTCTTTCTAGGTTTAATAAAACCTTTAAATGCTTCACCTATAACAAACCTTAATGAGTGACAGTTTCACAGCACTACCAAAGATTACAGAATAAAAATATAAGATGTTTCACTCGTTCGAATTTATCGCATAAAGCACCTATGCCGCTGGTGACTGTCTGGTGACTTGGATGATACAGTACGTCGCTACGTCCTTACTTGCATTTAATTTGGCATATTATATGGGACGTCGCCCGTCGAGCGCTGTTATTTTAGAACGGTGTTTATTGGTTGTTCGTGTTTTATATTTATGTTGTATAGGTTTTTTAAATTTATTAATTGTTGAAATGAGCTAAAAATCATATTAATATTTTTCTCTTTAATAACAAAGCCTAAACACTAAATATTTTGTAATATGTGCTAATACAAAATTACGGATTTATTTTTATAATAAGGATATTATATAAACAAGTACATTAAGCAAGAAAAAACAAAAATTCAATTCAATAGCTAACCAAAGGGGAATTGGTCAGTTCCTTTTGAACGAATTTACTACATTTTCTTTTCATCATCCATGTAATCAATTTCCTTTCAAATATTATGCCAGTCTCTATACCAGAGTCCGTATATATTTTACTCTCAAATGTATATTGAAAGATTTGCAAGACAATAGATTAAATTTAACAAATAAACCAAACTCCAAAGTTGGTATTTTACAACATTTATAAAAATTTTTAATAAAGGAATCCTGCAGCTGCTTCTCTTTTTACTGTTTTAACCTTGTCAATCCAAAAAATAAGCGTTATTTAAAGATCAAAATTTAAGATTTAGTGGCCCTATTATTCTGGTGGCTAATGAGTATATTTAATTGAATTTGTGATAAATACCTGCTAGATTATCAATAAGTATCACAAAATTACTAAGATGCTGGATAAAACTGTGAATTGATTTTAAAAATTTTAAAAATTCAAGTTTATTTTTTACTTACCTTTTCAAATTCATATCCCAAACATTTTTCGAAATAATTAACATTTAAAAATAAACCTTTGTGACAAAGAATCCTATTAATTTATATATATATATATATTTCTCTAATTACCCCTGTATAGCTTAAAATAAAATAAGCTTTTCGAACTTCTCTGGTATCTACCAGTCTCGTTATTGACAACAAAAACGAGTCGTAAACAAAATTTATGAGAGCGGCGTCCGTTTGGGACAGCAACTTGAATCAAACCGCCCTGGAGTGAAACATCTTATATTTTTATTCTGCAATCTTTGGCACTATGGTATATCAACAGTAAAAGATTCTTGCAATTCTGCTAAAACTGTGGCCTTGAAATTTTCCACATGCACTAACTAACTTACCATCTTTGGACACCAACAAAATTTCATTGAGATTTAAGCTAATCTGTTTTATTACTATTGCTCTATTTATTGAATAAATACACCCACAAAGCTGTTGATCTGAACCTTGCCACAGCAAAACATTTCCCGTATTTGTAAGTACAGCTACTTTTAATTCGCTGTTGAATTCTTTAGACAATTCATTATTAAGCATAGATGGGTCCAAGTTCCCGCCAATTATACTAACTTGCACAAAATTTAATTGCCTAGAACAATAACATATAAATAATAAAAAAAGATTATTACCAGAGTAAAAATGAAAAGTCATCTTACCTAGAAGCAATTTTTCTTGTAAGATACTCATGGATAACATAGATATCTCCGTTTGTAGTACACACTGCTATAGCTCCATTACTGCTAGCGACATCTATTATGGTAATGTTATTACCAACGGAAACTAATTTAGGAGTAATAATGAATTGATTTTTATACTGGTCATTAACTTTTACTCCCAATTGACCTGCATTTAAGCCCCAAGTATACAAAGCATTAGGACCCCAAGCTACTGAATGGTATTGACTAGCACAAACACCTTGTATTTCTTTGGACAAATGCTTAATTTGTTTAGGGACCAATGTTTTTTCAGGTGAAGGTTCTTGTCCAAGAACTTGGTAGGTATTTAAACCACATGTATATATCTAAAATGTAGATTAATAAACAAATGTGGTTTACATGAGAGTAAGTTAATGTTTACATTGCCATCAGAACACAGGAACATACTGTGGTCTCTGGAAATGCTGGCCTGAGTGCATGTTATAATTTCACCTTTTTGGAGACCAGAGAATTTAACAGTTTGAGGGGAAACTACAGATTTTTCATTTCCTAGACCAAGTCTACCACCCTGTCCATGGCCACAAGTTAAAGCCTTACCTACAAATAACATGTAACTCATTCCATAGAATAAATATTTTTATTTACAAAAAATTACTTACCTGAAACAGTAACAATTGTACTATGAAATTTAGCTATACATATTTGTTGAACATATTCCCCGGGATATTCTCGATGGAATGCATCAAGTAAATCAGGACTTTGTTTGGCTTGTTGGTGCCCCAGTAAATTGTTGTTATTGGAACCCCAAGAATAAATTTCCCCTCCCTTGGTCCCTTTTTCTGGTTTAAGACCATCTTTCATAGCATGTTCTAAATATGTAAGGCAATCTAAATCTATATCACTGGAATTTGCACCTAAAAACAACTATCAATAATAATAATTGTACACCTAAAACTTCATTCTTAGATGAATAATTGTTATATTTTCTTCAATTATCAATCAATTTCTGATATTTCACATGCAACTTGCTAACTACACAGAAAATGAGTTTTTGTGTTAAATGCAGTACAAAAAAATTGCAGCAACTTGTTTCTATAGTTGTAGTATCTACTTAATTTTTGCAAGCAAAATATTCAACTTACCTAATTTTATTAATTCTACTGCTACATCAATTTTTCCATAAAAAATACTTCTATGTAAGGCAGTATAACCTGATTCTCTATCTTTGGCATGAATATCTGAATGTCTGTTAGAAATAAGCCACCTCACAAGATTAATTCTACCACATGAAGCTGCTACATGCAAGGCAGTTCTACCAGAGGAGTCTACAACTGACTCACATCGGCTACAAGTAAAATTGAGGAATGAACAGAGGTCGGTATCGCTAATACTTCTTTTCGATATGGCATCTGTAATTATATCTCCATGGATAACTGACTTACACTGGTTTGTACAATCTCGTTCAAAGTTGTTATTATTCATTGCTAAAATATTTGAATATTTAATTACACATTTTGTGTATCTTATAGAATACTTAGTAAACATATCCCTATTACTTCAGAAATTGGTCATAGGCATTAAATTATGCAATAATTTCATAATACGGTACTTTGTCAATTTAAGTAGATTAATAGTTATATTGTTATTTTTAGAATAAATATACCAGCTTACTTTAGGGTTAATAATAAGGTAAAGGATTGTCTTGAAGTCAAAATGATGTCCAGATGTTTAGAAATAAAAATTAAATTGTAGCAAAATATGTAGGTATTCAATACTTATAAAAAGTACTTTTTTACGGAGATTCTAACTAGTCACTAGGTATCAGAGATTGATCTTCTGTTAATATTTAGTTTGCCTACAATATTTAGTATGGTCACTATGGTCTTCTGTCAAAGTATAAAGACAACAACAAATTTTTAGGTTATGTGGCGCGTCACACGGGAGGATGACAAATGACAAATTCTCTACGAGGGTGACTCAACAAGTAATAGCCCAGTGTAACAAAAATAAACAAACGAGTTCGCATGAACATTGAACATCTACATTACACTTCACGGCTTTATGTTTTTTTGATTTAATTTCTTTTGCTTGCATGATTCCCCCTTAACTGTGTTAATTCTGTGACAAGACTAGGGAGTTTTTTTTTTGTAATATGCAGTTCTATGGTTAGTACGAGCAAAGAATACACAACCTAACAAGAAGCGAAGCCCGACGCAATCTCTTTGAAGTTTTGGTAACAAAAATTTATGACCTTGAGAGACCGACGTTGACAGATAACTTAGTAAATACACTGAGAAAAGTAATAAAATTTTTCAAATATTGGCGATATAATTCGTAGTTACACGTAGAAAAAAACCACGACATTAAAACATTCAGGTTCAGGAAATTATTTTTTATATGATTACTTACTGATTTATTTATTTATTTATTTAACGGATTCACCAATTACAAGTAATTACAATAATTATAATATTACAATGAACTAATTTAAGAATCTAATAATCTAAGCATACATTTCTAATTGAGTTCTTAAACATACTTAAAGAGTTAACAAATGGATCAATATTATATTTATTAAACCATCTCAAACCTCTAGAAACAGGTGAGTTGTAACCGTAATTTGTGTTATGATTTTTTATTGAAAATAATGGAGGGTTTCTAGTTCTATGAGCAGTAACAAGAAGGTTAATTTGATGCAAAAGATTTGGACAATCAGCTCCACCAGATAAGATTTTATAAATTAATATCAAATCAGAGTGAAAACGACGTGTTGTGATATCAGTTAGGTTCAGAGTATTTAAAATATTATGGTAATTAAATTGTAGATACGTACCCATTTTGAATGAAATATATTTCAGAAATCTGATTTCAACATTTTCAATTTTCACAATGTCACATTTATAATAAGGAGATATACACGATTTCTACAAATTGTTTGTTTTGAGAGAATATTACTTGACAATCAAACCTCTGGGCCCACCACCTATTATATTTATTTCAAGTTGAGCAGTAAAATTAACAAACACCCATTATACATAATTCAACAGTACACTTTCAGTTGGTAAAATCATGCAGTGTTTCAGTTAGATAGGTGTTGTTTTTCTAATTATTTTTAATTTCTGCCGAGCACTGCAAGTAATTATATGTAAATTATATAAATAAGTATTTAAAGCAAAAATTTTTTGAATCAATAAATAAAATACACATATTAATATACCTAAGAATTTATTTTACTCTGGATGAAACAAAAATATACAGTAGTATTAATTATAAATAAAAATCTTATTATCAAGTTGATTGGCACAATAGTTATTTATGATACAAGTGTGTGAAGTTATACTTTTGCGCACGAGTTGTGAAAATGCCATAATATCATATGAAATAATCCGTACAAATTAAGAACAAATACTTAAAACAAAATAAAATTGAGTTGAAGTTGAAGGAAAAGGCACAGGTACACCAGACTTGACATCTTGAGTCCCAACTTCCATTTGAACATATTCATTATCTAAAAAATATATATAGGTAGTGAACTACCAATAAGTATCATTGCTTGACAAGCTTGACAACTAGGGAAATTTTCTGTTCCACATGAAGAAGGTCCTGGTTCAGGTGACCGTATGTTATCTGCAATATTATAATGTGGATTTTGTAAGAAAAAGGTATTTAAAATAAAATATAATACAGTTACAGTGGCCTGTATATTGAATGTGTAGTTTATTTGACACAGCTACAGCAGACTTGACATCTTCAGTACCAACTTCCATTTGAACATATTCATTATCTAAAATATATATAGTAAACAACCAATGAGCATCATTGTACACAAAAAAATGTGTTCTTTCCAGATGAGGAGGGTTTTGGTTCAGGTGACGTTATGTTATCTGCAATATTATAATGTTACTTTTTATAATGTGGATTTTGTAAGAAAAATATATGTGTAGTTTTTTTATGTATACTTATACATACTTGTAAATAAACTATAAGTTTTGATATACAGATGTATTTGATTAATTGAAATATTTACCCAATAATGGCAAAGCTTGACAGCTAGGGAAATGTTCTGTTCCACATGAAGAAGGTGACGGACTAACCATAGCTGGGATCTAAAATATTTAAAGACAATAATAAGTTCAGGCTAATATCAAATAATACACAAATAATATATTTGCTGGTGTATTATTTGCTAATATAATATGTTTATTGTTAGGTAGAATAAGTCTCGGAATAAGTCAACACAACCTAACACAAAATAAGTTGTTCACTTCATGAAAATTCTATTCAATGTAATGTCAAAGAATACCTAATCAAATATTTATTTGAGTATTTTTTATACTTATGCCTAAATTAGAAAAAGAAACTTAAAGACTTACCCAACAGGGTCTTTTGGGAATCCAAACATAGATATATACCTTCTCCTGTTCCCGAGTGACATCCCCGAACAGCACAAGTTATTCTTCCCATAGCTTCAAGTAATTCAGTAATAATTTTCGAAACAAGGGACAAAGTAAAAATGATACACAAAAATTGAAAAATGCTTTTTGTTTACCAAGCTGGTTGACAGACAACAAACAAAGTCAAATATGACAAGAATCTTATTATAAAAATGGCGACTTTCAGACATGCGCATACAAAAAAATGATCGGAAGCTTCGCTTCTTGTTGAGCTGGTGTATTCTTTGGTACGAGACGGTCAAAAGTATTGTTAGGACAAGAAGAAGAGGGCACACTGGGCACCTAACAAAAGTCGTCAAAAGTGTCACGTTGTATAATTTGTAAATAACTAAACTAAATTAACAATAAAAAAAAAGTAAAAATGACTGACATTGCACTTGATATATCTGGGGAAATGGAACCTAGCTCAATTCATCAACAAGATGGTATTTCAAAGTATGTAAATAATTGAATACGAAACTTGGACATTTTAAATACGTATACAATTTTCTGCGCCCTTTTAAAAATACTTAAGTAGATATTTGAAACATATTGTATAATTATTATTATATATATATTATATATATAATAATAATTTAAACAGTAATTTTACTTTGGTAGTACTTATTAATTTTTCAAACGAATTGATATTATTCTTATCACAAAATACCCTACTCATAGTGAGTGGGATATTTAGTTGCCTTATATAAGCTTTCTTTTATTTTTTAATTTATTTTAGATATTTGAAAATACCTACTGAAATACCAGACCCCGCAGAATGGATAAGTCATCAAAAACAAAGTGTCAGACCTTGGTTAGTTTTTATACAGACTTCAAATTTTAAAATACCTCTTTCTGTTCCAAGACTTGGTAGAAGAATTGTGAAAAATATTGAATACTTTCAAGCTAATTATTTATTTGTAGTCTTAGGACTTATAGCATACTTCTTGTAAGTGCTATGTAATCATTTATTCAAATTACTCACTACTTGGACATTACCTTTGGGTAAGATAATTCACTATACTACTCTTTCTTTCAGAATAACATCGCCCCTTATATTAATTGCCATCGCTGGGACGGTGTATGTTGGTTATCGTTTAAATAAACGACAAAAAGAAAAACAACTTAATCTGCTTGGAAAAGAATTAACGTTACCTCAACAGTATTTACTTCTAGCATTATGTTCTTTACCAATCTATTACATAGTAGGTGTCCACGCAGCAATGTTTGGTGTGTTGGTTGCTTCTATAGTAGTCATAACTCTACATGCTGCATTTTACAACATTGAGGCACTGGCATTAAAAGAAGCAGACTCATTTGAAGTTTAGCTAATATTTAGAGTGTGTTCGAATATCAGTTTCTGTTACAATTTATGAAATATTTAACAAAAATTTTATATACTTATTGAATTTTTTTATTAAAAACTAAAAATCAAAGTGTTCGTTAAACAAAGTAACATCCCATGCTAGAATAAAACAACATATTTGGTATTACAACTAATTTCATAAAACAGTGTAGTGTAAACATTGTTCAGTGTCAAGTGTCACATATGGTTCCAAAATTCCCAGCATAGCCTTTTAATATTGAAAACAAAATAATTGAAGTATGTTACAAGTGGGAGTTGTTGATAAAGAAATGTGTTTGCTCCCATTTCAGTGGGGTATCTCTATTGATTTGTTGGCTTCAATCAAAGTGATTGAAGGGTAGATCCAATTAAAACATCATTCTAAGAAAAGACATGTCAATCTGACAAATTTATTTAATAAATGACATACATTAAATGTAACTGACTCACTAAATACAACAAAATTTTGGAATAGTACAGTAATAGTATACAGGGTTGTGATAAAATGTGAAACTATATGAATATATTTGAAATGTACAATCATTACGTTACATTTTTAAGTTTGGTTTGGTATATGTTTCTGTTACAGAAGAAAAAGTATCCAGCTATAAAATAAAGGTGATGCTGATTGTTGCACATTTCATCCCAACCTTTTATATAACTGAATTAAATTGAAATATAACTTTAAAACGTAGATATTGATATAACATACATTTATATATACATCAATGTTTGAACTAATATTTCCTACATGACATGAATAAATCATTCTATGAAATTTTGCACATATTTCGATTTCTCTAGTGAAAATACATATAGCAGTGACCTCCGCATTTACTACGACTTTATTCAGCTATAATAATAATATGACTTACTAGCATACACACATCCCTGATACAATTCTCATTTAGTTAATTTCCAATTAATAGATACATATGTGACAGTAGTTACAGGCGTAACAACAATTTTTTTCTTCATTCATTAGCGATCAATGCATGAAGCATTTTAAAAGTACAGATATACAGATTGTCTGAGGAATTATTATTAAAAACTTGGGAGATGTTAGTGAGGCTAAGACATGTTTTTGCCTTACTAATTTGTGGGCTTCTAAACTTGCAAATTAAAATTATTTTTTATTCACAAGTATTATCAATTATTGGAAATAAATCAAAATTTTACTGCTTAAAAACACCATGAATGCACACTTTCTGGCCTTGTAGTAAGGTAGAAACCTTATATGAAGTATTATCATCATTTTTAGTCCCTCTATCACCCTGTATATCACATTAACTGATACACATTGCACAAAGCATGTTTTGGTCTAAATTACAAATATAGCGGGCTATAGAAATGGACAAAATTGATTTTTTTATTATTTATATTCTCGTTCCAACACTCTGTTACACTCGGTACCAAAATTTCTAGAAAGATGTTCACATTCAGTATAATATGCCACAGTTTCTCGAATATGTCGTAAAAAAAATACAAGTAAATGTTAACATATAGGCAACACTTTATTCATTTCTATTTCAAGTACTTGGCAACAGTCCAGTTATGTCAAACGTCATGGAAAACGGTTTATATACTGGTCAAGCTATACTATCGATAAATCATGTAGCATAAAGTCTATAGTAGAATTCTATAGGGTCTCGTGTCATTGACTGTCTCAAGTTCGTGTTTGTCTTCAGCAGTAAGCACTGCATTTCTACATTCTATTCAAATCTCATTTACACCCCGTCAAAACAATATCCCCATACTACACTTCCAGCGTCAAACGTTCTAGCCCTCGCTGTGTAGTTACTCAATGTAATGCCTCAATCTAGGAATTCTGGTTCAATATCGTACTTTACATTATCTTTTTCTAATCAGTTTCTATATGTAATGTTGAAATCGGAAAATTGCGTAATATTTTCAAATATATATCTGTGAAAATACAAATAAAACTTTTGTACAATATTTGGAGTGACGTAATGATTATTACTACATACCAAAAAAAAATTTCAAGTGGGTTTCTCGAGAACTACAATACATATTATTGAAATTTCAATTCCAGAAATAATAAAAACGAAATAAGAAGAGTTAGCAACTTTTTGTAATGTTTTGGCGTCCTTTATATGAAATATTTAATCTAAGGCATACAAAGTCATAACCGGAAATTACTTTAAGATGCTTATTAATGCGTATTATTATTATTATTATTATTGTTCTATCTCTACAATGTTTACGGTATTCTAGTAATCTGGCGGATGATCAGCGCTACCTTCAATGTCTTGATCTGTATCGTCCTCTTCGTCATCACCCGAATTTAAAACGTTGTTTGAAATAACTTGTGATGAATATTTTGTGTTGTAATCGTCTTCTTTGGATTCTACAACAATCAAAACAAATTTTTATCAATTCCAATTCTTAAACCTATCGGAAACCGTACCGGGCCGTCAGTTTCATTTCGGCCGGGTCCCTGAACTTAGATTCTACTTAACCGTAAACTTAGTCTTCACTATCAACATAAGTAACGTGGCTTTAAAGTAAAATAAAAAAATACAAACTTTGTGTTTGTTTCGTGGTAATTTTATTTAATTTAATATTTAAAATCTCGTACGTCAAACACTCCCCCCTTAATTATGTGCCACTTAGCGGATACGTCCGTCATTGTCGCTGCGCAGTCGTTCCTGAGCAGTAGCGTCGCATGCGCAGAACAATAAAACGTGGTGTGTGTGCTGTGTGGCGGTGTGTGGAACGAACAACGTGGTTCTGCCGGCTTTCTACCAATAACTCGTGTCAATAATTGTGGGTAAGTGGTTTTTATATATCCTGGAGGGAGCTTATTCGTGTAATTCTTTGTTTGAAAAACATTAAAGTTCGAAACAGTGTTACTCTGTATGAAATGAGGTACACCAAATTTTCTTCTAATTCAGAACATGTGCTAGACTTCATATTTATACATTTAGGTAATTATTCAATCCGGTGAGTGTATTTGAAAAAAATTACTTACGACAATTTGGTTTCGCCCGAGTTCGACTATTGGCGAATTCTACTCCATGTTTATCAACACACCAACACATTCCTATTGCACTGTGACATTGTATTGGTTGAAAGTATCCTTGCTTATCGCAATCTGGTACAAACATGCCTAGAAAGAAAACAAAAATTAATATTTCAAAGCAAAAACATTGTTTTAATATCACTGAGATGTCATTTTCAATAACCGAATAGAAAATATTAAATCATACTTTGTGAATCTGCGGCAATTTTATGTTTAACGGCAATGCAGGGTCTTTCCGTTTTTTGAAAACATTTACACCATTCGGATGAATTTACTGTAAGATCGCCATCGACGTCGCATTGTTGTAGGAAAGGCTTGAGACAAACTTCACTCTTATCGTGTTCTAAATCATATAGTTCTTTTAAAGACAAAATAGTATCTCCATTTACGTCTAAATGTTGGAACATCCATCTCACTTCAGCTTTACAGTTTAGAGGAAAAACCACTAAAAACACAAATTGTGTACAAAATTGACACAAAATAATCCTAAAATGCTTTACCTTTTGATTTATTTTTGCTCTTTCTTCTTTTCGTTACATCAGACATAACGACAGAAAACCAATCAAGCAATCTATCTCCCATTGCTTCTATGGCGTTTATTGGACATTGTTTAGAAGAATAAATGGGAGTGCCAGATATGGGGCCGTTGTATATTTTATTATCCAATATTTCGTTGTAGCCCCGTAGTCTTTCTTTATCTTCAGTATACGCCATGCTGTCCTAAAACAAAATTTATTCAGTTAATGGATTATGATGTATTATAACGTTTACTGTAGTACTCTTAACTTCAGTATAGGCAACCGAAAATACATCGTTTAGGGCCGATTCTACAATGCCAGTGGGTATAGTTATTCCATCGATATTTTATACCGGGAATAACTAGCGGTTCTACAATAGATTTAGGTTTCTATGATATGTACTCATTTGAACCATATAAATCACCGGGACCGGACGGGATTTATTCAATTGTGCTGCAAAAGGCAAACGCTATTATACTATATACGCTAGGATTTTCGAGCCCCGGGTAAGCGCCTTCAGCCCCCCCCCCCCAAAAAATTGACGTTATGCAATTATGTCGTGTCTTAATTGCCACAAAAACCCAACCAGGCGACTCGCGTTTAATTTCTATTTAGTTAGGAACCCGGCCCGCTTGCTCCCCACTAACACCGGCCTTGATAATACTCAGCAAACTGTGTACGATCCTTAGAGCAAGCATGGGACTAGGGTACATACCAAAGGTCTGGAGAAATGTTGGGAGACCCATAAGTCTGGCGTCATTTGTACCGAAGACATTGGAAAAATTGATAGACATGCACATTAGAGAAGGATCGTTGGTAGAAAGACCGATCGACCTGGATCAATATGCATACAGACCAGGAGTATCCACAGAGACAGCACTCCATCACCTAGTACAAGGAATTGAGTACGCTCTCGAATATAAGGAAGTATTATTAGCAGCCTTCCTTGACATAGAGGATGCCTTTGATAACACCTCTCACAAAGTAATCACTAGGGCAAATTGACGAAACAAGCTGCATATGGATAGACTGCATGCTGAAAGTCCGAACGATCTTTTCAAGCTTGATGGGTGAAGCACTATCAGCCCGGGATTCAAGGGGTTGTCCTCAAAGAGGAGTCCTGTCTCCTCTAATATGGAACCTTGTAATGGACGGACTGATAAGGTGACTCAAAAAGGAACACCATACCTACTGTCTTAGGAAATGCGGACGATCTGGTCATCATATCACAAGGCAAATTCAATACTACGGTCTGAGAGCGCATGCAACAGGCTCTGAACATAGTAACAAAATGGACGGAAGAGGTGGGTTTAAATATAAGTCCCACCAAATCAAACATAGTACCCAAAAGAAGGGACCTGGTGGGATTGGCACCACTATTCCTTCAAGGTACGGAGATTCCAATGGTTGTGGATGTTAAATATCTCGGGGTGATTATTGACTCGAGATTAACATGGACCAAACAAATGGAAAAAGTAGCAATAAGATCGGAAACCACATTAATGGGTATAAAGCCAACATAGTCTTCAGTGGAGAAACACTCCAAAGCAGATACACAGTAAGACCTTCAAAAGTGACACATGTGTAAAACGGGCCGAAGAAATACTGAATATCAGTAGGTATAAGCTGAGAATTATTACAGGTTATCAAACAGGTCATGCCCCGGTAAAAGATCATCTGCATAAAATAGGGTTATATAACGGGGACCTAAGCTGCAGACTTTGTGGCAGGGAGACCGAGACCATAATCCATATCTTATCTGACTGTGAGGCATTGGCCTCGAGGAGACAAACAATCTTCGGAGAAGCCAATGTGCCACCTGAAGTATATGGCACACATCCAATGAACCTATATCGTCTACTCGAAGGTACGGGGATAACTGGATGGGTGGACTAAATGTGGGAGTAGAGTACAATAAGCCAATAGGCTGCAGTACTCTCGGCATCAGAACGGCTTCCAAAACAAAAATGATATGTACAGATTCTGAGAATATCTCGCTGGTAGTTCTAATGCTCTAATCAGTAGGTTATCTGTGGTCTTGACATTTGACGCTTCGAAAAGCGGGAATTTTTGACATTTTCTACCATAACTCAAATACACAAAATAGAGTATTTTATGCCTCAAATTGTAATAAATTAGCGTGTTGATGAGAATATTATTATAAAATTTGGTATCGAAAATATGGATATTACGAGTAGTAACATTTTCAAATCAATGAAGTGTATGTGCTATTAAGCTCAATAGAAGAGCTGGAAAACATAATTTTTGATGTAGGTATTAACTTTCATATTATTAAAATAATTTCGATTACACTGTTTATATCAGAATTGTATTAAAAAACTATACTAGACTTACTTTATTGTGCTTTGTGTATTTAATGTACTTGTAGTGTTTGTTATCATATTTAAAATCTTGAGGAGTATATGTATATAATTCGGATTTCAATAGATATCTGTTCAATTTCCTGGTATCCTTGCCTGTTGCTGCGATTTCATCTGTAATAGGTTTATGTTTGTTATTAACATATTTAACTTTATCCAGTTGTCTTTGTTTCCGTTTGAAGCTAGCACCTGAAACAAACCGGAATATTAATTCATGTTTGTGTTGAATATTCCTACATTAATAATCAATATTTTTTCTTACAATAGATTGAAGAAAAATGTACTTTTTCTCGGCATAAGAATGAAAAATTATGATGGATAATTTGGTTATAGTTCAAGTAAGTAATATGATAACTTATTTCTTAATTTCACCTATGGGGGTTAGAAGTGTCCACTTGTAAACAGCAAATTATTGCTCGAACACTCACCGAAATAGCCTAGTGTAGGAAATGGAAATGAATTTAACAGTTATAAAGAGAGTGAAGTGAGCTAAGTTAAAAAATGTAATACTTTTTTTTGATTTGTGAAGCTAAGAAATATACAGAATTTAAAATCTCAACTATGTGCACATAGTCAACTGTAATTTATTATTAATAACTTATGTAACTCTTGAAATAACGTGCATAGAGATTTGTTTTTTATATTTTGTTGATACATCTTTCTTATTCTAATGACTTTATTGTTGTTAATAAAAAAAATATAAAAGCAATGGGAAAACTTTGTTCACTGAAAAACTGAAAAGTTGTTGTCCAAGAGGGCGACAAATAAAAAGTAAAGGAATTCATACTTCTACCCTCCTTAACGAGATGCTGAAAGACACTGGGAGATCCTTAAACTAGGGATGTTCAAAACTTTTAATGAGAAAAAAAAAAGTAAAACAGTAACCTTCAAGGATGGGATGTATTTTTTCAGACAAGGGAAGGAGAAATATAATTCAAAATGGGGAAGGGTGAATAGAATGGTTATATTTCCTTCCCCTTCTTGCAAACTAATCATTAAAAATTTGTAGCATGTGCAGTTTAACGAACCTCAAGTGTCTTTTAGCGCACACTAATAGTTCTGTGGTTCGGAATAATTGTACTTGCGAACGTACCTATAGTATAGTGTATTGAATGTTTCAAGTTATAGTACGGGAGATGTTAGTTTATTGGTAAATGTCATTAAAAAATTCAAATTGCACAATATCGAATGTACTTACGTGAACAGGGACAGAATCCCTTACAATCGACTTTTATATTGGTATGATGTATACAATTATGATAATCGAGTCTGCACAAAGAACTGTAAGTTTTGTTGTCGGCGCCGCACAAAAATATCGGTTTTACAACTGGACAGGGCTTGCATCTGCAATAAATAAAAACGGTGTATTTTACAGGAAAGGTTATTTAAATAAACTTACGATAATGTATCAGCCGAATAGTCATTTTCACTTTCAATATCTTCTTCTGTATCATAAAATACATCGTCTTCTTTTTTCGGTTTAACACTAATTGGTGTTTTGGGTATAACAATATCGCTGAAAAAATTATTAATCATTAAAATGTGTTTTCAATTATTTGTTGAAACAAAAATTGAATAACAAATATAAAGCTCATAATGATTTTCTGAAGTAAATGTGTCATCTCGATCTGTCGCTTCAAAATGGTCTTCAAAAACCCATTCTAATTAATTACTTATAAATTATGTTCATAAAAAAGTATACCCCATGAATAATTAACAATTGGGTTCTTTTGGTATTACAACCTTGCTAATATGTTGTCGGTTCTTCAAAATTTTCAAAACATTTGTATAGTGGCAAGGAGAAATTAGGGCTGTAACCCAAAAAATATTGACAAAAAAAAATAGAAGATCTGATCAAGTAGAGCTAAGACAATCAAAGATTCTGCTATTCGACTATAACCTGTTGAGATGTAATTAATGTACAAGTCAATGTAAAACTGCACTAAGAGTTTTAACAGTGATCCTAACGCGACATTGTCGCCTGAATGGGCACCTGAAAATGTTCAAAATAGTGGATGAAGAAGAATGTAGATTATGTGGCATAGAAGAAACTCCATCCTAGGGCACAGCACCTAGGATAGAAGAGAGACAATTTAAAGCCTGCAGATGTCCTAAAAGTCCTCTGGGAAATAGGACTGTAGGAGCTACTCTAGTCTCTGTGACTTCCATCAGGAACTAAGTAGAAGTGAAGGGGCACAATAGTTCTTATCGGTTTCAGTGAATATTTCCCCTTGACTTTAGAAAGAGTATATCCAATATTTAACGCAAATTGAGTAAAAAACCGTATTATGGACTGATGCCCAATTTCACCAACCATTTCCTAAAGTCAGGTAATACCTAAATCAGATTTTGGAATTGCTAAGTGAAATTTTCGTTTTACCACGCGCTAAGAATTACTTGAGAATGACAATATCTTTGATACAACATTTGGAATGCCAAACTGAAAGCTTATACAAAAATTCAGCTTTTTTCGTTCCAACAACAGTATAAAATTCAAAACGACACAGGCTAGTGTTGTGAATCGTATAATTTGTAGGGTATGTTAAATATATATCATTCATCATCATCTCTACTCAGTTCCGTCGATTTATCTTTTGGAAAACAATATAATTTTTATTTTACGCTTACCCATTTTTCTTCAGCTCCTTTCTTGAAACGCAAACGGCCGTCGATGCGTCCTCCAATAAACAGATTTCTTTTTTTTTGCACTTGAGTGGTCTGCATAGTTCACCTAATTAATGAAAATATGGTGGTTTAACAAAAAGGTCATAATTTACATGAATTTAGACGATAAAAAATGGCAATGAAGAAGTGTCAACTGTTTTTTGATTTTAAATTGCTATACAAAAAAAATCGAGAAGGGGAAGGGTGAATGCAATAATTCTAAACCCATCTAAAGATATTATCATATATAAACGTGTTTATAACCTCCATTTCTTGTCTTCTGTTTGTAAGTTTGATAGCAAATGGAACTCGGGACTTGGAAGGCGGCTAAGTGCTTACTGCAATCGCCAAACGTGATGGCGAGCGATCGTGCAGACATAGACTCTCCCAACTAAATTACTATTGGATTACGATAAGCCCCATGTCGGTCAGTGTCGTAAAAAAATTAATCAGACAATGCCAAACGCCAACAGAATTGGAGGACCACTAATGATACGCCTCTGTACAGAGCATTTATATGTCTTGCAAGAGCTGTAGTGGAAGGTAACATTGAAAATGAGTTTGTGCGCATGGGGGAGGGCTTGCCATTACGTTTGGCGCTTGCAGTATTTTCTGTATATTTGGAATAAAGGGGGATATCTAATTTTAAATTCATAGTTCCGCAGGCAAATCTCTAGTCACATTGTTTTTTAAAATGCTCTTACTTGAAGCATCATGCATCCACGTCTTTTTTTCTTCCCCATGGTTGGGTATAGTTTCCTCCTGAAAATAAAAATCATAAAATTAGTGATCTTCAAAAAATATGCAGCGCAGAATCTATAACCATTGCATAGATTCGGCAAATAAATATGTTTCTTATAACCATTCTGTGAGTGGAAGAGAGGAAGCTATAGAATAACAGAGAGACAATGTCTAGAGAAGTGAGTGTTTCGTGGAGGGGAGAATGCTGTTCTTTCCTGGACATATATAATTGAATTGGGTCTGTACTCTGTATGTATACTAAATCCTCTCACCAGGTATGCCCTTAATGTTATATCTCTCCAATCCCTTCGATATATCATAATATCATCGAAGTTGATATTGAAAAAGTATTCAGGAGTCATGTGGTCCGTTGGTTTTATTTGAAGAATGTTACCTCCCATTATTTCCTATATCTGATTGTAATCTGTACTGTTGCTCATGTTTTGTTGCCTTAGAAGTCCCGTTCATACCTTCCCCGTGATTATTGACAATCCGAGGGAGGTCCAGGTCCTGGTCTGACCCCTCTGGACCTGTACGCATTGCGTTAATGGTCATGGTACGATTGCACACGGCTGGTGTAAGCCCCGAAGTAAGAGTGGGCCAATTGAGGCTATAATCATATTGCAAGAAGCGCTTACTGCGCTACCTCTGCTGCATGCAGCCAATGATGCAATTGAACCCAGGTTTGTGTTTAATAAACCCTACAAAATACAAATTATACAGAACACACAGTCAGATGCTGCAAATGCAATAAACATATATACAGATGACTCGAAAATGAAAGAAGGCTCAGGATGTGGAGTTTATTCCAGAGCACTAAGCCTAAGAATTAAGTGGGGAATGGGAAACAATACTAGCGTGGTTCAAACAGAAATGGCTGGTGTCTCAATTGCCACAAAAGAACTAACCAGAAAAGGAATTTCTGGCAAAAACATAACAATCAGCACTGATAGTAGACAAGCCCTATTAGCCTTGAACAGACAACGTGTTTTATCGGGGCTAGTACTAGAGCCCCACCAAGATTTAGCTAACGCCTCGGCAGATAACAATATTATCCTGAGGTGGGACCCAGTGACACCTACGGCCTAACGACTTCGACAATTTCGCAACTAGCTAAACGTTACACCCATGCTCAATACCCGAAGAAATGGGATGGAATAAAAATATGCAGCAGGATGCAGGACAGTGTGTGTTCGGTGAGTCTTGGCCTACACCTGCCGATATAAAGGAGATTTCCACCTTCCTGGGAAGGACAGGATGGACGATGACCTAGGAGGACAACTCCTCGTGAGGATGTACAATGGGTCACATGTGGCCTAAGTGCTGTGAGTCTACACTCATCCTCCCTGCAGCCACCCTCCCTCCCTCCCATACAGATCCAGCATTGCTTCCATGGCTGATGTTAGTGCAGTTTTCATAGATACCGCTTTGCTACGGCATCCAAATCTTTGTTCTCCACCCACCTCAGCCGCGGCTATTTCTTGGTTCATATTTGGACACTATCCCAGAGATGTATATGATATCGTGAATTTCACCACAATGTTGTATGTCAAATACATCAATTTGTGACTTGTGCCCATTTTTGCTTGTGCTTGTCTGATTATCCTCAATGTAGCATCGGCTCTCTTCTTTACTTTTGTTAGTTGTTGGTCTCTGGCAAGTTTCGAGATATTCAACTTCTCCCGACAGCTGAATGTGGGTTTCTTGAAGGGTCAGAAGTCCTAACCCCTCTACCTCCTCTAACTAGTGTTCACTGTTGCTCGTATATGAGATATTACATACAGAAAATATGTATGCACCACAGCAATGCGTGGTTGTCTTTTTGATTTTTGGTAGTTGTTACTTAATCTTAATTTACATTTCATGATGTTATTTTATTCTGGTTGGGTCTAGTTTTGTTCAGAGTGAACATACTGAAAGTCTCACTATATTTAGATAAGATAAAGACGAACTTTAATTTTTTCTGCTATGAACCAGCCAGTAGAAATAGTCTATTATTCAACGAGTCCAGAATGATCATCTAAGTGAATAATAGCCATTCTACACAAGTAAAAGACTAAACTTTCTCCACGACTAAAAAGAAAAAACTTCCAGTGAGGATCGAACCTCGATCGTCCGCGCCATAGTCAACCACCACTAGGCTATAGAGCATATTTATAAAAATGTAAAGAGTAAATATATATAGGTAACTCATATTTTTAATCGGAACTCTTACATTGAAAAATGAAATTAATTCCGGGAGGCGTACATATTCACTATCGCTACTGTTGTCCATTTTTTTCTCTTATAATACGTAAAATTATGATTTTATAATTATTTTGACGTTTCAAACGACGCGCTGTCAGAAGCGATTTGCGTTCTTAGGTATTTGATGTTTTAAAGATACGATATGATTTATTCATTTTAATTCATTTTAGCGTGAATTCTGATAATAATAGAATGTGATTGGCTAACGAGAGTGAATTCTTTTTATTATTCACAGGTGTGAAGAATTTATATCATTATGCAGCTAAATATGTAAAAATAATTTGTGCGTTATTATTTAGTCGTGGAGAAAACCTTTTCTGTCACAAACACAGTCATCAATCATTTTCAAATAGACTATAAAAAATACTTACTCGAAAATGTTATATTTTGAATAATTTTACTGAATGGGTCATGCATTAAATTATTGTAATTATTATAAAATACAGTTTTTTGCGTAATAACCAATAATATTTTTATCTAATTCCGCTATCAAATGTGACACTTTAAAGTAACTCCTTGACGTTAGGTAACATCACATTTTTCATAACCTTCATATATCAGTTACGAAAAGTAGTTACGTAAAGACTTTACCTAACTGTTTGGGTTTCAACATAGAGATACTACATGAGTTTCGAAGAATAATTTAATAATTAGGTAGGTACTGTCAAAACTGACAATTATTCCATTTTATATCTTCTGTAAGTTCCTTGTGGCATTACTTATTCTTTTTTCTTATTCTTTTGGGAATCAAACCACAATAATGTTTTTTATTTTTTATTTCGACGTTTCGGTAGCGTTCCAGCTACCGTTGTCAAGATTAACTAGCAATAAAATTGATAAAATAATTTTATCAATAATCTTACGGTAGCTGGAACGCTACCGAAACGTCGAAATAAAAAATAAAAAACATTGTGGTTTGATTCCCAAAAGAATAAGAAAAAAGAATTATTCTATTATTTAAACTGACAATTACCCCATAATTTTAATTCAATAGTATTTTTAGATTTATAAACATTGAAAAAAACATTATAAAGGACAGTTATTTAAAGCAAGTCAATTTTCTGGGTGAATACTTCATAGTAACAATACTTTTAACACCATTTGAATCCACTTTAATATTACCATTGTAATTGAAGATTTTATTAAATATTATAAAAGCGCTGAATTAGATAAAACGTTGTAATTTGCAGAACTCGCTGGCGCTCGTTTTGGCAAATATTACGCTTGTTGAACAATATCGCTCTTTTCATAACTAGTTACGTAAATAACTATTACATAATTAATTATTATTCATAGTTATGTAATATCAATTAGCTAAAATATTTGCATGTTCTTATCTAAGTATTTTATGTAGCTAAATTCAAGTGTGAAATTTTTTAATTGTAAAACTTTTAATCTGTCTAAATTTAAAATATAAACAGTTGATTTTTTATTTCTCCGAGACTGGAATCGTAAATAGTGTCCAAAAAACCCTTACCTATCAATTTTGGTGAAAATTGATTAAGTATCTCTCTACAGTTAATCAATTTGTTTAATAATTGTTTGTTTATTGTTTATAACTAATTAGGGGCTAATTACCACACAACCAAAACTTGTATTATCGAGCAATCAACAACTGTCTTAACAATTTGCAAAAAGTTTCAAGTCGATCCTAGCATTTTCGAATTATTTTTCGATATCATAAAAATTTTTACCCCATTGATTGGATGAATATTAAAGTTTGATATATAGGTTGAAGACAATGACAGAAAAATTCTGGTTACCTACTGAGTTTTTCAACATTGAAATCATCGGTAGGTACCATAAAAACTATAATGGGGTTTTTAGGAGGTTGGCAACGCCCAGAAATATATAACAAAAAGTTGAATAAAAAAGTGACTCGTTCAAATCACTTTAACCTAAATATGATAATTTTCAAAACATTCTTCTAGCAATTGAATCAGTTTGCGTTAAAATTGAACCATCAACATATTATAAAAGATTTGTGTACCTATAAGATGATGAATTGTTTTTCAGTTTTTTGGAATAATTGGAGTATTTTATTTTGTAAAGCATAAATCGTTCTGAATTGAAAGAATTCTTCAATTTGATATTTTTAGTTAGTGAAACGATTATTCAATTTTAATGACTAGTATATTTGCTAGTGTTATGTATGCCTGGGACGTTTTGTTAATAATTGTGTTTTATTTAAAATATTCTAAAAAATTATATGCATTACTTCCTCTGCGAATTCGAAATCCCCTTCGAATTTTCGTTTTCTTTTGGCTACACAAACAGAAATCAACACTATGAACGTAAGTAGAAACACACTTAATTTCATCTTAATTGTTTTTTATTTATACAACGAATCACTACTATTATATTAATTCACGTTCGGTTGGTTAATTTTTGACACGGAAAATTATCGAACGATTTTATTTACAGTCGTAAAAGGACACGATACCTTTTTGATTATTTGATTCCACTGTGAGCTGAGCTTCACTCTTTCCTCCAGTTTTCCGCGATGTTGCCGCTCCGTCAAAAGAAAATGGGCATGAAAATGTGCAGAAACTTGAAAATATTCTATAGAATAGTTATTTATTATACAAGGGAAAAAAGTATTAGATTTTAGCACGAGCTAAGATCTAATATTTTTCCCGTGTATAATATACTATTTTTTTCTGTGACAGGAAAAACGACGATTTAATAGTGAAAGAACATATTATTACAATATATTAGTCAGAATGTTATCGAAATGAAATTTGAATTTTTAAACTAGTAAGCTGTTGTAGTTAAGGAAAACTTCAAAGTAATCAAATATCTGTCAATTTAATTCTGTGTTTTGATTCAAAAATTGCGAACTCAGTGATTGTTTAGTAGCTATTTTGAATAATATAAAGTTAAAAAATGTCTGATTCCGAGTACTCACTTTTTTCCCGGGGAAAAAAGTAATTTCGTGAAAAGTTATATTTTGTTACCTGTCAACAGAGATATAATGTCGAATTTTTTCCCGTCACAGAAATAGTTATTTTCCTAACAAGTGCGGAAAGACACTTTACGCATGAGTTAGGAACATTATTTTTTCTACGACCGTATATACAAAAAAGTATATCAACCCATTTTTCAAAATTTATTTTATTTTAACATGCATATACAAAACTTTAACCAAAAACTATTATTATTATTATGATCAATTATTATTATAAATATTATTATTAGAAACACAATTCTGTGAATTACTTGAAATTGCCGGTCCAGTGGAGTTATTTGGTGTTAACTGGTGAGTGAATGACGTTGATGAGGATGGCATCGTTTGCAGGTCACATAAAGATGACGATGAAGGTGACGGCAACAATTTTAAGTCATTTGTAGATGAAAGAATTTCATTTGATATATTTTTCTTATATCAAGCCCGGGTGGTTTGATAGGTGTTTTATGACACTACTTTGAAGAATGTACAGGGTTATATCCAAATATTTTCATTATTTTATATTTTCAGAAAATTTAAAATGCAACAAAAAGCTAGAACATTTAGATTTTATTTGATGGACTATTTATTCACCTGGTGTAAGAATAGTTATAACTTCCGAAGTAAAAAACTATCTAATAAGGTCAAAATTTGCATAATTTTACCTTCCCGCACCAGTGCGGGAAAGTGACACTTTCAAAGCTAAAATGCGTGCGGGAAAGTGGGTTAAAGCGCACGGTAGTAGAAAAAAGTATTTTAGTATATTTTAACAAAGCAGCAACCGTGTATCTCTGACCGTTTTGAGCCCAAGCGTGGTCGTGCCTTACGATCGTGATCTATATTTTCTAAAATAGTGCTATTTCGTCCGCGCATATCTCCTAAGTGCCTCTTGGTAAGTTTGTAGACTTACACATTTAGTCACCTCCTCTCTACACTTCTAAGATCCTTTGTAGTCATAATCTTGAAAACATTTTCTTTGTATGTATTGAAGTAAGAGTTTTTTTCGTTACGTAAGGTCCCTGTATCTGTATCTGTAAAGTGGGGAGGGTGAGTGTAGGCTCACAGCACTTAGGCCACATGTGGCCCATTCCATTGTACATTCTTCCGAGGAGTTGTCATCGTCCATCCTGTCTTGCCCAGGAAGGTGGACTGGCAGGGACGTATATAAGGGGAGGGTTTTGGGGGTTTAAACCATCCCCATAGAAAATACAATAAAGGTACAATAATTTTTTATTAGCATACTGCCGCAATATGAGTATTCATCGGGATGTGGCAATAGAAATAGATTCCTCAACAATTGTGAATAGTTTAGCTGAAGAGGTTAAATCACTTTTGAAAATAGGCGCTCCCAAATTAATATACAGGTAACATCTTGGCTGGTATGGGAATGCGGCGAAGAACTTAGAAGACTGGCGACTCGGAACAGTGTAACACTGGAGTGAGTCCCAGGTCACAAAGGAATCGCTGGCAATGAAAAAGCTGACGAACTTGCAAGAGCAGGATCGTCAACACTGATGAACGGACCCGAACCATCTGAGGGCATCCCCAGATGCTCCACTAGGTCATGGTTAAAAGGGTGGGTAAAAGAACAATCCATAAAACTCTGGAAGAATACGCCCAGGCAAACACATGGGAGGAAATTTATAAAAGAACCGTCAGAAAAAGTAGCAAAAGAACTGCTCTCAATGAGCAGGAACAAACTACGCACCATAACGGGGCTTCTTACGGGAGACTTTCCCACAAAGGAGCACCTTAACATGCAGGAGATGCAAAAAGGACACAGAAACAGCTCTGCACATATTATGCAACTGTGAGACGCTAGACCACAGGAGGCAAAAACTAAATGGAAGACCCCAGAAGACTTCTACAACCAACCAGTAAAGAACCTGTATGAGCTAATACAGGGAACGGATTGGCTGAATAGGCTGTAGTCAGAATGTTAGGAGAATCCACAATAAGCCCAAGAGGCTGAGGTGGTGCCGGCGAAGGGACGGCTCCTTTAAAAAAATATATACATGGTTATAACCTTTTCAGCAGAAGGGGGCAAAACGAAAAACGATGTTTAAAAATACTTTTAGATGTAGCCAAGTCAAACAAATAATTGAAAAAAACTTAACATTATTTCTTGAACTTGAAAAATTGCTTTAGGTTGTGGCACTCGATTTTTTTTGCCTTAGGCGGCGCCTTCAAAAAAGCTTTTCCCTTCTAAGCCTACCAGATGGAAAAAACCAAAACCCTCTCCATGTAAAAGCTATAGCTACGTGACTGAACTGGTCACTAGGAGACATATCCTTTATATCGGCAGGTGTATGCCAAGACTCACCGAACGCACACTCTCTTATTGACGATAACTCCAGACACTCGCATAAGACATGCCTGACAGTTCCATCTTCCTGTTCACACATCCTGCATAGAGGTGTGTCCACTAGATCCATAGTATGGAGGTGTTTCTTTAGTTGACAGTGGCCAGTCAGAAATCCTACTGTTAAATCCTTTGATTCCATCCCATCTCTTAAGGGATTGAGCATGGGTGTAACGTTTGGCTAGTTCCGCAATTGTCGAGGTCGTTAGGCCGTAGGACGTAACTGCTCTATTAGACCGGTTACCTGACTAGTTGGTGGGCATTAGTTCTTATGGCGCTCATTCCATTATGGTTACCGGTGGCATCACCAGCGTTTGGTGACTGACAGGAGACTCTGCCCTGTGACCAGACAAGTCGCCACTGGTGACTGGGTCCCGTTTTTTCCCTTTTTTATCTGAAGACTCCTTCAACAAATTCCTATTCCCAAGCAATCGTTTTAATTTCGGACATACCTCTAATAACTGATGAATTCAGCCGCTGACTATTGCGCACTGATTAAAAACTAGAGTCCCTTCGTTAGTTTGACAACCTGTACTTGTCGAATAAAACAACTCTTTTGTGCTCTCAATGCAAAATTTTTTTTTTGCTTTTAAAACTTCACATTAAACAGTATGAGATAGGTGGGGTAGACACGTAGCTATAGCTTTTACATGGGGTGGGGGGCGATTTTGGGTTTTATCTAATATATTTAAAAGAGGAAAGCTTTATTTACTGCCCCGCCGAAGGCAGTATGCTTATAAAAAATATTGTGCCTTTATTGTATTTTTCATGTATTTTTCTATATTCGCCGAGTGAGTGACTGGTGTAGGGAGGAAGAACTGGCAGTGAACCCCCACAAAACTACACTGGTACCGTTTACAAAAAAGAGAAAATTGCAAGGTCTACAAAAGCCGCAAATTAACGGAGTGGAAATTCCATTTGCGAAAGAAGTTAAATACCTAGGTGTAATATTTGACCAAAAGCTCACATGGAACTCCCACTTTGAAAAAACCACACACAAGGCCAGAATCGCCCTTGGAAGGTGCAGGCAAATGTGTGGAAAAAATTAGGGTTTAAATCCCAACATGACCAAATGGTTATACACACAGATTGTGAGGCCAATGATAACCTATGGATCAGTTGTCTGGTGGCCCAGGACACTGCAGATTGGAGCGCAAAGGCAGCTAAGTGGTATTCAAAGGCAGGCCTGCCTAAGTATCACGGGGGCCATGAAAACGACTCCGACCGCGGCCCTGGAGGTAATAGTAAACCTACCACCACTACATATCCTCATACAAAGAAATGCAATATCTGTTAGTCACAGATTATTACAGGGACCTTCTCCGATAAGCCAAGAACACGGTAAGGTCTACAAAGAGCTATATGAAGAAATAAAGGCAGATCCAATACTGGGAATGCCAACGGATCAGATTGCCCCACAATATCGCTTTAAAAACGACTATACAGTTTACATCAGAGAGAAAGGACTGGGAAGCAGGGCCTCCTATAACAGCGAATCTCAACTGGTATACTGGTGGCTCGAAAACAGACTCCGGAGTAGGAGCTGGAATATATAGGGTACAAGAGAAGATCACGATCTCTCTAAACCTAAGGAAACATGCTACTGTCTTTCAGGCAGAGCAATGCTGTTCAGAAGAGTTGATGAGACAGAAGGTCGATAACCAAAGAATCGTCATCTACTCCGACAGCCAAGCAGCACTTAAGGCGATACGCTCATATAAGATAACATCAAATCTGGTGTGGGAGTGTCGGAAGGCCCTAAACAGACTAGGTAGTCATAATAGAGTGACCCTAGCATGGGTACCAGGCCACCAAGGAATAAAAGGCAATGAAAAGGCTGACGAATTAGCCAAGCAGGGAGCAACGGAGGTCATGATAGGGCCAGAACCTTCCTGTGGAATTGCAAAATGCCTAAGTAAAGAGAGCATCCACAAATGGATAAACAACCAGGCGTTGCGCTGGTGGTATGAAACCTCAGGACAAAGACACGCAAAATTATTCCTTAAAAGCCCTTCGACAAAACTGTCACACGACCTACTAAGTCAAAGTCGGGAAACGACGAGGATGATGGTGGGAATGTTGACGGGACATTGTAGGTTGAGGAAACATATGCACACAATTGGCCTTGCAGATGACAGCCTATGCAGGTTCTGCCAGGAAGAAGAAGAAACCGCGGAGCACATACTCTGTGAGTGCGAAGGCCTAGCAAGGGTGCGGTTTCACCTATTCGGAGAAGAAAAACCGAGGGCAGAGAGCTACGCAAAGGAGGCGGTATCCAGGCTATTAGGTCTAATAAAAAGAATAAAGCTAGATATTGAGCTCTAAATATAGGGAGGACCACAATAGATCTGAAAAGGTCGCAGTGGGATAGGACAAAGAGCCACTCCAATTCTAATCTAATCTAATCTATATCCGCCGATGTGAAATGTTTATCGTGTCCGCATATAGTAGGTCCTCTTCTATTGGTTTATTATTTAAATATTGTTAAGCGATATGTAGCTTGTCACAGTCAACGTTTTCTTTTC
>CAJUYG010000021.1:438813-490164 GCA_910591675.1 Galerucella calmariensis | reverse complement strand
TTGTTGCCATTTGGAAATAGTCACTCGAGCCCTGCGGGCTCTTGTGACTATTGCCTGGCAACAAGTTTTCAAAAAATCTCAAATTATTTTCAATTTATTCTCACTCTCTTGTTATATTATTACTGATAATTTTTTACTGAATATAGTAACCAATCAAATTACTTAATTTCAAATCATGTGTCAAATTTCATCCAATCACCGCTGTATTACAGCGATAATACCCTACATGTGGTGTTTTCAGTTTGGTGTTTATTTTTTATTAAAAATTGATTAAACGTCAAACTGACGACTGGATTAAAAATGTCGCGGATATTTGGTATTGCATCTAACGATTCAATAATTTATTTACCAATTGTACTTTTCACAACTGTAGTTTGAAATAAAAATGAATAATATTTGATTAAAACTAATAAAGTTTGTATTGAAAAGTATTAAGCGTCAGATTGACAATCAATTTTTTGATATCTACAAAGTAAAAAATTATCTTATCGAATACTCCTCGGGTCTTGATAAATACTCAAAATTTTGTCGTAGAGAATCCTTCAAGCGTGTTGCTCAAAGATAATAGAAAGCAACACGCTTTCAGCATTCTCTATGACAAAATTATCTCGGTATTATCAAGACCCTAAGGGTATTACTACTGAAAATATATTTATGTAAAGAATCTATTTTTAATGCTCGGTTAGAAATTTAGTTTTATGCTTTTTTTTCATAATTGCCACATGTAAATAATTTTAAAGAAGATGTTTTGATTTTTTGTTTAAGTTGTTTTATGTTATTTTCAGATGCTGCAAATGCAATACGCATATATACAGATGGCTCAAAAATGGAAAAAGGCTCAGGATGTGGAGTTTACTCCAGAGCACTAAGCCTAAGGATTAAGTGGGGAATGGGAAACAATACCAGCGTGGTTCAAACAGAACCGGCTGGTATCTCAATTGCTACCAAAGTACTAACCAGAGAAGGAATTTCTGGCAAAAACATAACAATCTGCACTGATAGTAGACAAGCCCTATTAGCCTTGAACAGACAACGTTTTATATCGGGACTAGTACTAGAGTTCCACCAAGATTTAGCTAACGCATCAGCAGATAACAATATTATCCTGAGATGGGTTAAAGGGCACGACAGAAGCAAAACCGATTCTTTAGCCAAAGAAGCTGCTGGACTGAAAATTTTAGGACACCTACGGCCTAACGACTTCGATTGCGGAACTAGCCAAACGTTACACCCATGCTCAATCCCTTGAGAGATGAGATACAGTCTTTCCAGGATCACCCTGGGCGACCAACCTTGGGAAGCTGGTGCCGAAGAAATATTTGGCGATGACCAGGAAAACAGTAGGATTTCTGACTTGTCACTGTCAACTAAGTAAAAACTCCATACTATGGGGCTAATGGACACACCTCTATGCAGGATGTGTGAACAGGAAGATGAAACTGCAAGGCATGTCTTATGCGAGTGTCCGGAGTCAATAAGAGAGTGTGTGTTCTGTGAGTCTTGGCCTACACCTGCCGATATAAAGGAGATGTCTCCTAGTGACCTGTCCACCTTCCTGGGAAGGACAGGATGGACGATGACCTAGGAGGACAAAGAACTCCTCGGGAGGGTGTACCATGGGTCACATGTGGCCTAAATGCTGTGAGCCTACACTCACCCTCCCTACTCTACAGATACCTAATTGAAATATTTTTTTTTTGCTTTGAATCAAAATTTTAATGCCGCAAAACCGTTGCTCCTAGTATAGAAATGCGTCAATGGGTAGAAAAGTGACGAGGATGTAGATATACGAATAATGAACATACTAAAAGAGGAAACAAACTGATTCCAACATAAAAAATGTCAAAGTTTATTTATTTCATTACAGTTTCTTGTAAGGATTGTCATATTTAAGCAAATTGTGTTATCAATAGATGGCAAAGATGATAGTTTAATATTATATATTATCTTTGACATCTATCAAAGTTTATTATTTATTTTGTTGACTTAAATAAATTCTGTATGGGTTGTCTTTTATATTCTCCACTATACCCTACTTCTTTTTCCGTATGAGCAAGCAAAGTGTCTCATTATTTATTCGAAAATATTATAATTATAGGGCGAGTATTTCCTTTTTTTTCAGGTGGAATAAAATGATAAAACAGGTCGGTTTTACCAAAATTAAAACGACATGTCCTGTATCGACTCAAATATAATAGGGTGGTAAAATTAGGCACAATAGTTAAGGATTCATCAATATCATAAGCCGGTGGATAATGTCTCTTTTTCTCTGAAAACTCTGAATTTACCTAAAATTTTTCGACGTAATAATCTTCACAATTGGTGACTACTACATCGGATCCGATTCATTACGCTTGGGCTGGGCTCAACAGCCCAGGCACTTGAACTGAATATTTGTACCATTACCCGTGTTATCTTCCATTCCAGAAGCTTCCTGTTTTCTATATAGGCTACCAGTTTTTCTGGGGGGATCTTCAGTAGTTGTGATGGCTGTGTTGTTTCCACTCCAAAGTGCTTCCGTCTGAGTCCTTGTAAGTTATCACAGAAGCAGAGTATGTGAGTAGGTGTTTCATCGTAGAGTTCACATATTCTGCACATAAGTTCACCAACTTTGCCCATCCTGTGTAAATGCATCCTCAGTGTACCTTGTCCAGTCACGTCGGTAACTGTCTTCAAATTTCTCTTACCCAGTTTTAACAGCCTGGACGAGGGTTCCTTGTCTAACTTATTCAGTGTAGACTTTTAGTATGGATATGTCCTTGTGTCAGCCTCCATTTGAATTGGTTTTCCTTAACTAGCCAGTGCCCGACTTCCCCTCTTATGCAATCCTTTGTGATTTCACAAAACGGTTCCGGACCTGTGAAGGCTCTTTTAGAGCCTCCTTTAGCTAGCTGGTCTGCCATTTCATTCCCTGCAATCCCCTCATGTACCGGCACCCATAATAGAGACACTTTGTTGTCTCAGTAGTATAACTCTTATAAATTTCATTCATAAATTGCCAGAGCTTTTGATGACCTTGAACGGATCTCTTTACGATTCATTTTACCATAGGCGTAGGTGGCATAAGTTTTAAAATGACTTGAACATGTTAAATGTTTTTTCTTAAATATTGTAGAACAGTACACTGATGAGTGAATAAAACAATGAATACAAAATATTTATTGGTTTTTCCATTTTATAATTTTCATTTTGTTATGATTTTTAAAAATTTTATTGACAAATAATGTGTTATATAGTCGTACCATGAAGAAGAGTTTTGTTGAATATTTTATTGGAAAATCAACACAAGGATATACAAACTCTGTTGTTTGACTAATATTTATAAGTGATTCAACAATATTATTTTCCGTAGCAACTTTCTCAAAATTCATTTGGAATAATGTTTCTAATAATGAGATGTATTGTACAAAATTTTCATGCGGCATATTCAAGTTTCCAAAGGTATCTTTATTCGTATTTTCATAAGCTCTAAGGTAACAGTATAAAGACGAATCGTCTAAATTCTAATACGCTTGTGAATACGTCTCACATACGCTGCATGTATGAATTTCCTAACATTTTTTAATTAAATATCCACAAAAGTAGGGAACAAAATTCTTTTCCAATAAATCATTTGTCTGAAAGTCTTTAGGCATTGCAGTATTTGATGAAAGAAATATTGTTGGAATAGCCTTTTTTAAAGAAGTTTTTTTTATGAGGTTGCATAATCATGTCTGGTTAAAAATGAGCTCCACATAAACGATGACTACTATTGTATAGAGTTTCTATTGTTCGCATCAATAACATTAACCTTGACACAGTTGATTGTCATCGTAGTGCAAAATTTAGGTATGTGTCAAAATTATTGCTGTTACTTCCACTTCAAATCATGTGACTGTTGGTTCATCTTCTTAACACGCATTGTTAAAAATTCTTCCAACAATGCACACAATGGCGTTTAATTAAAATATCCACGTAAAACGTCAAAGTAATCAAGTCAGATGGTGGAAATCTTCAAAAATCGTGCCTCTATGGAATAATTATATCAAGGGGCGTCCATTAATTACGTGAGGTGTTCTAGGGGGGGAGAGGATTCTTTTTCTTGCAAAAAACGGTATAAAATTACGCGAAAAATTATTTCTAGGATAATTTCACAAATACTAGTCTTTGCTAGTCTTCAATAAAGGTGATAGAACAAGTTTTTTTTCTCGATAATCCAAAATCCAACACGTTTACAGTCCAAATAGAAGTTTTTAAGAATCTCGCGTGGAATTGGGGGAGGGAGTTAAGGAAAATCTTACGATATCTCAAGGGGGGAGGGGTGGGGGTCGAAAAATTCTCAAAAACGCCTCACGTTATTAATGGACCCTCCCCAATCGATACCTCTAGATATTTTTTGATGCTGATAAAACTGCAGTCAATATATTATTATCACATTCTAAATTCATTTCTATTTATTCGTCCATTTCTTTAATGATCTATAACCGCTTCATATCTTTACTTTTTTGAGGTTAAGCTGCCATTTTTAAAACCATCAAATTCATCTACCACCTCGAAACTGCGGTGGAATGGTTTGCAATTTTGGTTGATGCAGCAGTAATGAATGAACGCGTCAATTCTTCAATCTAAAATCCACCAATGAATATAAAAACGCAGTTTGTGGATTGGTGGATCTACCGGTGAATAAAAAATCTCTAGACATACCTGGAAATTTAATTTCCACACTTAAGTATAGAACACCCAACAACCATGAACATATTTATACTCCACATTGCAACATATGAACATAAATAGTCACATTTAAAAAAAATACGATCACATTTTTCCGCACTAAACTATCGAATTGTTTTAAAATTAAATTTACGCGTTCTTCGTGGAGAAACCGAAAGTATAACAGTTAACAATCGAGCATACAGTTCGAATGATAAACGTGGTTTGGTAAAAACCAACAATGGCATGCATACATTTACAAACACAACTGTTCTGTTCTGTATTCTATGTGTTTAAAAACGGACATTCTGATGATTTATTCACAGGAAATACACGTACGTCCTTCGGTACATGATACAATTTAACAGTCGATACTGATACACACCACCACGATACGAATAGTTAAATAACTATCCAATGTTGTGAAGAAAAATTACCACAAATGATTAATTAAAAATAATCTAATATTTTTGAAGTGAAATAGTATATTTTGAACATTGTTACCATAGAAGAAGGTTGTAAATACGACTTACTTACGACCCTCGGGCATTTTATAAGTGAAAAAATTAGGGATTTTTACAAAAACTTTATTCAAAATTAAAAAATAAAGTAAAACCATACAGCAATATATCAAAATAAACAATTCAATTTAACTTTAAATAAATGCATATTAAAATTAACAGTTTGTAGCATAATTATTAGAATTGAAATGCATTTTACTTTGTACAGTCGACAGAAGCAAACATGAGCCCCGGAAAATATGCGAACTAAAAGAAAGGTCATCGCCACGAGCCAATCAGGAGCTAATGTTATCGAACGTACATTAGTAATTTGTTAACATAATCGAAATAATATGACAGAGTGATTTCATCAACATCATCATAATACATAATTTTATTCATTTTTATAGTGTCTATATCAGTGTTGTCAACACGAGGATGATTATCCGATTTTTATACAATTTCACTAATTTGGATCCAACAGTTTTTCGAATATTTTATAGAAGGGATATATAAAATGGCTATTGTTTTTGGGGATTTTCCATATTGACTGGGGTCGAAGACTTTATTTAGATAACCAATGTGTCCTTGCATGGGGACCGAAGGTTCTACTAGCAACCGTCATCCAAAAATTATATCAAATACAGCTAATGGCTTGTTTAAACATCACAAGAGCCAAGAGAACACCTTTAACCGCGGCAATGGAACTAATTACTGGTCTGACCCCTCTCGACCTGTAGGTCAAGGAGGTTGCGTTAATGGCCATGGTACGATTGCGCACGGCTGCTGTAAACCCCAAAGTAGGAGTGGGCCAATTGAGGTTAAGAAGCGCTTACTGCGCTACCTCTGCTGCAGGCAGCCAATGATGCAATTGAACCCAGGTTTGTGTTTAATAAACCCTACAAAATACATTAAAACAAAACACAGAGCCAGATGATGCAAATAGATAGGAACACGGCCTAACGACTTCGACAATTGCGGAACTAGCCAAACGTTACACCCATGCGCAATCCCTTAAGAGATGGGTTGGAATCAAAGGATGCAGTCTTGCCAGGATCACCCTGGGAAGCTGGCGCCGAAGGAATATTTGGCGATGACCAGGAAAAACCTACGTTTAACAGTAGGATTTATGACTGGCCACTGTCAACTAAGGAAACACATCCATACTATGGGGCTAGTGGACGCACCCCTATGCAGGATGTGTAAACAGGAAGATGAAACTGTCAGGCATGTCTTATGCGAGTTATCGTCAATAAGAGAGTGTGTGTTCGGTGAGTCTTGGCCTACACCTGCCGATATAAAGATGTCTCCTAGTGACCTGTCCACCTTCCTGGAAACGACAGGATGGGCGATGACCTAGGAGGACAACTCCTCGGGAGGATGTACAATGGGTCACATGTGGCCTAAGTGCTGTGAGCCTACACTCACCCTCCCTACTCTACAGATACAGTGATACAGAACCAATGTGTCCTTTAGGTAATTTTGACTAATTCAGATAATGTGAATACTAAGTTCGGGTAATTTTTATTTTTGCATCAGCAACACTGGACTGCATTCTATTTTCTATTTGATGTCAGCTGCCATATAATCTGCTTCTATACTTTTATACCTTATTTTATTATTTGCTTCGTAAGTTACAGAACAATCATTCTTTGTTAAAACTAATTTGATAATCAACTTAACATTGTAGTTCTTGATCCAAATTCGAGTCTAAATTATTGGAAATCAACGGAGCTTCACTTGGTATGGAACTACTAGGAGCTGAAGTAGCAGCTTACGTTGGAGCTGATATTTCTTCAATATCCATATGGACTCTTGAGTCATTCTTATTATAAATACTAAGTACTTCTTCATCAGATTTAATGCGACTTTGCACGGCAAATCCGAAAAGTTTCATGGTTTGATTTCATCTCAAGCCTAAGTCAAGTCAAGTCAGTTTCTTAGATCGTGGAAAGTACTATACGATGACCAAATCCTCAAGCAGGTACGCTTCACTTCCGGTCCTATATCTCAATATACTGTTGTGTCACAAGGGCAGAAAGCGGACGCCCTACTAGGAAAAAGGGAAGATTAAGTTGGACTGGAATAGGGTAAATATTGTAGAAGGGAGAGAGGATGGCAGATGCTTTGGATGTGGAGTGAAGGGCCACCAGGTAGCGGGTAGTAAGGCCAAGAGAATGGAGAAATGCTGGCTATGTAAGAGCGTGGAGCACATGACCAGAGACTGTCGGCAGGACTTCCTATGTAGGGTATGTGGGGAAAGGAGACACAAGCCAGGGGAGACAGAATGTAGTAGGAGAAGAAAAGGAGTGAATGAAGACGGGGATTGAAAAAATGGGAATGACCCTCCGCACCCCTCAGAGGGGACGAGTCTGGGCCAATAGGAAGAAGGGGAGAGCAGACCGCGGGAAGAAAACATGTATAGGATGGATGGAGGGTGTTGCAGATAAATCTAGTGGAGAGCATGATTAGAGAAAGAGAAGGCATGTGAGAGATAGGAGTGGTAGAAGGGGGAAGATGACGGAGAGTGTGTGAGGGACCGCCGCCTGTCTTGAAGTATTCTAGGATAGTGATTCCGAGGCGGGAGTTTGAGGTGGGTTTGGTTAGTAGGCATTTCTTTGAGGATGAGTCCAACACTTTCTGGGTATTGGTTAGGACCCATTCGAGCTTGAGTTTCCCATTGACAAAAATTTTCCTCACCCTCACTTGGGACACTATATAACGTCATGGTACAAGTTTTAACCGGACTTTGAACTTGAGATTTTTTGTTCACTTATTTTTGCTAGTAAAAAAAGATAACTTCCTCCATTTAAGTACAGGTAAATTATCTTCTTATATAATTAATGTTTGACCTTAAGTTTTATTAGAGATTTTGTTGGGATTCAAATTATTGTGGTATAATTTGAATCCAACATATTGTTTATAAATTTTTATTTCAACTTGCAGAAAAAGAGAGAATAAAAATCGTAAGATACGGCTAATTAGATAGTTCTGGCTAATTTGTGAACATTAATTTTGTATTTAGACAATTATTATTATCATTAGCAAGGTTGTTTGCTGACTCTGGCAGGATTAAATTTTTTATTACTATTTTTATAGGATTATTAAATAATTAATAAATTAGTAGGTATTATGAATATTTCACTTATTTTTGCTGCAAGTTAACTCGAGACATATAGCGTGAGAATGGTTTTGACAGATGCTATATCATCTACAGGGCCGAAATTTGACTTATATTTTGAATAATATACAATTTGTACTCCTAAAAGTTGGAATCATATGGGAAACTTTTTTATTATTAATTTTAGGAAAAAAAGTTATTCTTCACAAACAGTTCTGTATTATCTAAAACCTGTAATACAATCATCAAATATCAAATTTTTGCAATCGTAGGACAAGGTTTGTCAAAAAATATGAGTTTTACCCAAGAGTAAAGTTCCTTTAAATTTGACAATATCGAAAAATGTTACTAATAGAAAAAAAAATAGAAAAACTTGAGAGGTGTCAAGGGACACTCGGATGGAACGAAGTTCCTTTCGATTAATTAGTGAAGGAATTGTACATATACATACACACACCGAAACATTTATATATATATATACATATATATATGTACTCTGTCTGTCTATTCTTTCATACACGTCATAGATGCGCGGGACTTTGTAAACACAACAACAGAGTGTATATATATATATACTCTCGACAACAGCTTATAGGTTAGAACACGCACGGCTTGCTAAATACATACGTTCTGAAATTGTAATATTAAATTATGATTTGTTTTTGAATTTATTAAAATTATGACGCGTACACTTGCTAAACACACAAAATGTGGAGATTATAATGCGTATGACTTGGTTAGCACAATAATAAAGAGAGGTTATAGTGCGTACTTGCTAAAAATACAAAAGCATTTATTATTATTATCTGTATATAATCGCACATTGCAGCATGTAATACCTTTCTTCGCATCTAATACACATGAGAGCTCATGGCAGCATGTGTTGAATGCCTTGATATAGACGCGTAGGTTGATGGTTCGCGCCCGGACTATGGTGAAAATTTGTTCAATTTATTTGCTTTCTATAAGAGAGAAAGATACAGACAGAGAAACATGCGATGCGCACAGCTTACAATAGCTTCCTATATCAAAAAGTGTCGTGACAAAACTTTTCGTAAGAATTTTATCCGTCTAACCTCCTTTCACAACGCGCGATAAGGAACTTCGTTCCAAAAATTATTAACCACTAGTAGAGAAATTCAACTTTTCAGTTGGCTAGAAGCAGCAATAATAATTGTCAACTTCACAGATAGTAGTGGAAAAAACTACATTCTGTTATGTCAAGAATGCCTGTTATCAGTAGTAACAGCCCAAGGACATTGATAATTGTTCGAAAAAATCTTATGACATATTTCGAAAGCTTGTTGCTTGGAAACAGACCGGTCTGTTGCCTACAAGCAACAAGCTTGAGAAAGTTGTCATAACATTTTTGAGCATTTATCAATGTCCGAGGGTTATTCGGATAGAAAATTTTTTGTTTCAGTATTACAACCAAATCGTGACATTTCGAAATATTAAATATTCGAAACTTCAAAATCGGAATAAATCAATATGTGTCCATAGCAACGTGAAAACAGCCCATGGTCTGTTATCAGTGTAATGTTGACATGATTGGGTGAAATTGTTCATATGATAAAAAATAAGGAAATTTTATTGGTTATTGGAGCTGTCAAAAAATTTTCGTAAAAACGAATTCAAAAGTTATGTCCGATTATTATTTATTGAAGAAACTGTGTTTTTCACTTTCTTGATAGTGATACAAAGTCACTCGCTTAGTGAATATCATTTCGTTTGTAAGAGTGTTCCACCCTGGAGAAATATTTCCACAGCATTGACTTACCTAAATCATTAAAAATCTTCTTTATAATGTTGGATTCTAACAGAAAAGTCGTGTATGCACTCACTGTATGGAATATGGAACAACATCAATAACAAATTTAATATTTCGACAATAAAAATGAGATAAGACTCGTTATCTTTATTACATGCGTTCATTTATCTCGATACACATGACAATCATAAATCAATGAATTATAGAAAAGCTTTTTTTTAACCAAAAATTGTATGATTAATTTTTTTTAGGAAAAAAAAACTATTAAACCGTTTCCATATATTACAAATCTATCACACATTGGATTAGTTTCACTTTATTTGTCTCTTTTAAACGATTTTATGGTATTTTCAACTTGAAGTTGTAATTTTATTTATATTTTTTATTAAAGTACGTTTCACAATATTTTGTTTCCTGGGCATCTGGCCTTAAGGATTTAGTACAAAAAGTGCATAGCGTGCGAGTATATTATTGAATTTTTGAAAAGATTGAAAAGATCAATACTATGAAAATAGGAATCTGCAAAAACGATCAAGAAAATTGTCAATCTTAACAACGTTATATTTGTAATAAGTTGTAAATATTAATTTTTATCTGGAACTAAGAAATAAATCCTTCACTGTAGTATTGAATCAAAATAATATCAATGTATGAGGTTTAAATTATTTTATAATTTCAATAAAATTAAACATATAAAATATACACCTCCATTTATTTGTTGGTAGCGTAACCTGCAGCGTTGTAAATCCAGTAAGTTGTATAAATTGTAGATGTCAGTCAAATTATATAGGAATATTTATTAATTTCGTTCGAAATATTGTTGGCTGAAAGACCTCGGTCGATGGCCTGTTGATGCTTTAGTGTCAATAAAGTATACTTCTCTCTCTCTCTCTCTCGTTCGAAATATCTTCAAAAATTAATATTTCAACTAAAATATTCGGCCTGCTCTACATTTTGTTTTAATATATCTATTATTTACTACCTTTCTTTAGTTTATTGTAAATGAAAACAGGCGAGCGGAAAAGTACGTTCTAGAGCGTAAATAATGTCAATTATGACAGATCGCGGAAAACATCAACTTTGAGGTTAGATTTGAGTGTGCAAAAGTCTACTTTGGGTAGTGATCGTAGGAAAAAATATTGCTGTATTCTCATTTTATGTAAAACTAGTATTTAGGTTAATATTTCCTATGAATTGTATTTAAATAACTCGGATGTTGAGGTAAATGCTTATAAATATACCGGAACTTATTTTAAAATATTGGTAAATAGGTGGTTTGAAAAAAAATGTCCACATAATATTATTATAATCTAATATTTTTTGCAATACGAATACAGAAAACTCCCAACAGCTGCCAACGTATACGATAAAATTATTTTAAATTGACGTAATTGCGGTTTCAATTAAAATCCACCTCTGAATAGCGCGATAAATACTTAATTCTTCTCGGGTATTGCAGAGAGAGAGCATCTACTATGCCAGGCACTTGTGAGTAACGATCATTAAAACGGTTACATTTCAAGTGTTTTATTTTTATTTCAGTGCTTTATGCGCTCTTGTTGGCCCCTTGAAACGATATTCTATATTTACTCACAAAAAAAAAGAAATAAATACATGAATGTTTTTTTAAGTGATCTATTTAATGAATACCGGGAAAACCATTAGGTTTTGTTGAGTAACGTTCATGAATGGAGATTCGTTTAAACCATTGTATTTACTAATTGAATAGTTATTAGTTAAATTCCATGATCTGTGTCAAAATACACGCATTGTATGGCTTGCGTAATTTGCTTTTGTTGTAATTAATCATGTAACCTTTCGTTGCCTTATATATTTTGCATGTAGAGCTAGAAAAAAAAAAACAGTACAAACAACTAAACACTATTATTTTCCTCGAATAGAAATACATTTTTGCATCCTTTGGAACCAATTCAAATATTCCAGTCGCTTGTTGGTATAGTTCCTTTCACGATCTACGAAACTGACCTGAGATGGGATAATGACATGAGATAAAGCCATAAAAGTGTTAGACAATGACAGGGTCGTATTTATTTTGTTGGCGAATAATATATTATAACAACTGCAAGTAATTAGCAATAGAATAGAATAGAAAAAATTTATTTCACCAAATAAAAAAAATTGTACAAAGAAATTATACAATACTTATTGTGAAACAGGTCATAAAATCATATCATATCTACCAAACAACAAATTTTTGGTGTTTTAGTCAAAAATAAAATATTATGTTAGAAACTCTTCTATTGTGTAGCAATTTTTGTCCAACAAAAATTGTTTTAATTTACACTTAAAATTGTGTAGATTGCCACTATTCTTTATGGTGTCTGGAAGAGTATTACAAAACTTACATCCCAGATACTCCACATTCTTCTCAAAAAGTGTCGTCCGGTGCCTAGGTATTAATAATTGACCCTTATTCCTAGTGTTATAATTATGAGAAGCACGTTCGGCAACGTATATTGACTTATGCTTATGAATATACGCACATGCTTCCAAAATATATACTCCAGCTAGTGTAAGAACTCTAAATCTCTTAAAAAACTCCCTACATGAATCGCGAATTCGCAGCTTTGCAATAATTCTAATTGCATATTTTTGAATAATAAAAACCCTTAGCTTGGTAGAACAGGTACCCCAATAATTAAGTATGCCATATTTCAAATTAGAGTGAAAATTGGCATGATAAACTTGTGCTTTCACTGCAATAATTGGCAAGAAATCTAAGACTATAGCAACTTTTTATTAATTTAATACAGAGGTTGTCAATATGTACATTCCAAGTTATGCCATGGTCTATAGTTATGCCTAATATCTTAGTGTTGTCCGTAGTTGTCATAGGAAAACTAGTGTTTTCAAACAGCTGGTCTCGTAAAAATTGACCATTATTATTAAATAACACCACAGTAGTTTTAGTGGTGTTTAATTTTAAATTATTTTTTTCTGACCACATTACAACTTGATCGTATGTTCTCTCAGTCGATATTTTTAGTGTATCTGCATTATTTTCAATAATTAAAATATTGTTGTCATCAGCATAACAAGTTGAGTTTATTCTCGGAATAACGTTCAAAGAAGAAATTAAGTCATTGGCAAAAACTAAAAATACAGCTGATTTTTTTTCATAAATACCGAGATAAATACCTTAAAGTATGTAGATTAATATAAAAAAAGTTTACCAGTCTATCGATTTCCCAAATTAGAAAAAAAAATCGATTTTCGAATTTTTTTAATATTTCGCGCTGGGAGGAAGGTGAAGAAAAATAAAAAATACCACCGTATAGGAGGAGTGTTTTGCAACAAAAAAGGGTCCCTGCGTTTCTTTCGTCCGAGCAATGGTTTGTCCGGAAAAAATTCGGTAAACTAAGTATGTGTTCCGCATCCGCGCGACTCTTATTTTCTGAAGCGCGGCGGAGTACATTATAAACTATTGTACAGTTATAATGTTGATATAAATAATTGTAATACGGCGTTTTGAAGAGGAAAGTGTCGGCTTTAAGATGGCATTTTTTTTGTCATAGCACTTAATCATTTTTAGCAAATTACTCATATATAATATAAATATTATATTCGAATAAAAAACCAAGTATCTCAATAAAAAATATATTATATAATAAGGTGGCATTGAAACAATTTTTCGAAGGATGGAAACTGTTAGGAGGTCTGTTCCATAGATAAAATTTACGGATAATTAATTTTTCCTAATTACGAAATTATTTTGTAAATTTTAGGAATCTTGAATTCACAAGAAAATATATATTTATTAAATACTGTAACTTTGATAAAGCTGGAGTAATTTTAATGGGGTTTGCGTAGAAATGTTGGGGAAACTTCTAAGATCAAGAATATATAATTACAAAATTAATTAATTCACATACATCTTATGATTCAATGATTTTTTGTATTATTAGCGAAAATGGCAATTTTTATAGATTCGGATTAATATTCAACAAAATGTATATAGTGAAAATCTCGGTGAAAATGTATAAAAGATGATAACTATATAATTATATATATAATTTTAAGATATAATTTTTTTCATACCTTTTTCCAATCAAAATATGTAAAAATTAATTTATCACCTTTTATTTATTATTTACAACCTTAACTCTCACCAGAGATTGAAAAACAATTCTGATTGAATATTTATATATTTTTCCGCCGTGCAGCAGAGTCGCGCGGATGCGGAACACATACTTAGTTTACAAATTTTTTACGGACAAACCATTGATCGAACGAAAAAAACGCCGGAGACCTTTTTAATTGCAAAACACTTCCTCTACACGATGGTATTTCTTATTCTTCTCCTCTTTCCTCCCAGAGCAAAATTTGGAAAATTTCGAAAAAAAAGTTTTTTGATTTTTTTTTCTAATTTGGGAAATCGATAGACTGGTAAACTTTTTTTTACATTAATCTACATACTTTGGGGTAATTATGAAAAAAAAATCAGCCGTATTGCTAATTACTTGTACTTTTGGTCTAAAATGACCCATACCAACTGGCCTATAAGACTTTTGGGTCATTCTAATTATAAATTACAATGTTGCCGGTAGTTTCTGCAAAATCATAAAAAATGTGTATAATTTATTTCGTACAATACCCTTTATCTTGAATACAGCAAGCAATTTGTCAGTTGTGCAAGAAAGAGTGTGAAACATCTTATCTCATCTTCGTGTGCGAAGCATTAATTGGATGTATAAACCCCTTGGACTAGAGCGCCCATGAAAATAATTCTCCAAGAAGAATATACTAAAAATATTTTTAAGTTCTTCACATAAATTGACCCATTAAGAGCTGAGACATACTGTATAAACAATCAATCAACGATAGAAAAATTTTACCAACAGTTCTATTAATATCATTTTGTTTATCAAATTTAACTTTGACATAAACGTTTAAAAATCATCCACTAATAATGGTGTTATAAAAAAAACCAAATAATAAATTTTGATTGATTGATTGATTAATTAATCATTCATGTTATTATAACATTACGTAGTTCTTTCCAATCATCCATAGGAAATTACCGTTATTTGAAAAATCCTTTGCGATACAATAGTTAATCGATCATTAATTACTTTCCTGTATCATTATATATATAATTTATGACCTCATCCAGAATACAACTATTGTTAGAAATCAATGAGTAATCATTACTTAAAAACTACATGTATCTTTTTTAGCACAAGATTATAATTTCCCTTGTTCCACAATACTATGTAAACTACTGAATACAAGACAGGATGTTGAAATAAACTGTGATCCACAGTTATCAGTCTTTGATAGCAATCATACTCGTGATGGTCCAAACCTCATAAAAATACCACAAATATGCCAGGTTAGAACCAAATTTAATAGATTTTTTTACTTATATGGTATAATAAAGGTAAGGCATTTCCAATTTTTTAGCCATGAAAGCGGCTGGACTAAACATTTTAGGACCCAGTGATACTTATGGCTTAATGACTTTGACAATTCAATCCCTAAAGAGATGGGTTGGAATCAAAGGATGCAGTTTTGCCAGGATCACTATAGGCGACCCTGGGAACCTGGCGACAAAGAAATACTTGGCAATGACCAGGAAAAATCTACATTTAACAGTAGGATTTATGACTGGCCACTGTCAACTAATGAAACATCTCCATACTATGGTGCTAGTGGACACACCTGTATGCAACAAAAATAGGAAAGTAAATGGCAAATTGATTTTGTAGTTTGGATTATTACAAGTATGTTATATACTTGGGCTTGCTTTGCTCACAATCTGCAACTTGCCTAAACTGAGGCCTATACCTATGACTTTCATAGTTACATCCAAGGTTACATTACTGACTGCCCTTGCCCTTACTAAAAATTGAGTCTGGATCTCCCTCTGCCTTTCCCCAAGGAAGAGGGTACGCTCAAAATAATATAACCAAATATGAAATATATTGATATTCACATTACTTCTGAATAAATTAATTTTTTAATAATCATAGCCAGACAACTTTTGAGCTGTGGGTGAAAAATAACCTTGTACTTTGATTAAACATTTTAATATTTAGTTTCAACCTAAAAAAATTCTAAATTGTGTTTTTTACTTTAACCCACACTTTTTTATTTTTAGATAGGTACAATTTTCCTAATGATCTATGAGTAACCATTTAATTACAATTATGTTAACAGCTCATTATGAATAGGACATGAGGACAGAGATTCTGTAGTTTCAATAGATGATTATGATAAATTATATTTTTGGGTAGTCAGTTAAAATAAAGTAAAATTGATTGCCTAAAGTTAGTAACTACCTATGTGTAGGTACCTAATTATAAATGAATAATTTATTAAATTCCTCTAAAGCTGTAATTAATTTAATATATTTTTTAAATCATGTATGAACAACAATATATAAGACTTTACAATAAAAAATATTATACAATATAAGTCCTTTGTTTTATTTTTCCAAATAAAGTAGCAGAACATTTTATCTTATTTATAACAGAACCAGTTTAAAAAGAACAAACCAAAACAGATTTGTTAGAAACATTAAAAATGCACGGTTCTTGGTAATATTAGATCAGCTAGAATGTATAAGTAAAATAGGTATGTATAAAAAACAGTCTGGAGGCAATTGAACTTTAGTTTTTTATATAGGTAAGTTCCTATTAGCATAAATTTTTTTTAGATGGTAGGAATTTTTTTTAGCGCTGCTAACGGTAACTATTTAGGTACTTACTAACAAAAGACAATTCCAGAATATATCAATTATTCATATTGTACAATTATCTATTGATAAAATCCAAACAATGGTTTATCCGTAAATACTGAATTATAAATAATACCTTGTTCTAATGTTGTACACAAATACTGCTTCTGAACAAATATGTCTATTAACACAGCACTATTTTATGTAGTAATATAAAGTTATTAAAAAAGTAAACCTACTTCACTTAACATAAACACTAACATATCGACTTCCCCGACAGCGGCGCCAGCCATTTTACAACGTCTAATGGTCTAATGCGTCTAATGTCTATCTAAAAATCAGTAAACCAATCACCAAATCACCGTGATGTTCCAAGTGGCATCGTAGACAAATCGAAATGAGCAAGAAAGAATAGTAAATAAGTGATAGTAAGAGATAGATAATTGGCCGTGTCTCATCCTCCAGTGCTAGTACACGAATAATTTAACTTTTTCACATTTATAGTTTTATCTTGAGTTGCATATATTTTTATTCAAGCTGCCAAGCGATTATCGAATTTCTAAGCAAATAAAAGATTGTATTTAGTTCTAAAATAATGTAGGAAAATTGTGCAGTGAGGTCATAGACAGGACAGATAGTTTCCTGCTATACGCACGCCATCTAGTGAAAAGTAGACTATTTTCTCCAGTACTTTCCTTACCCGCTCATAGATGGCAGGACCCTATAAATTGACAGCGTTGTAATTTTTGTACCAATTGCAATGCCGTTTTTATGAAGAGTTCCAACATATTTGGTTAGATTAATATATGTTTAATGTAAAGTCTCAATGTCTACAATGCTTTTATAATTAGATAGATATATTCTGTATATATCTTTAATGTTACCGTCTGAGTGTGAGTTCCACTATAGTTATTATATTTTCTCAATCTCAAGTAGAACGCAAGAAATTTACTTCATATCCAATTTTTTTAAATCCCCATAGCATTTGCCCTTTAAAAGAAGTAGAAAATAAGATGGCGATCAACTGGAAGTAATTTCTTGTTTTATGTAGAATTGTGAAAGAAGCTACACTGTGAAAGACACAAGAGTTGCTAGATGTATAACATAGAACTGAGATCTTTAAATGCACAAAGCTGGCTTATTATATGGATAGTATAAGAGACTACTGGTGGACAACAGTATTCTGGGTATACCTCCAGCTGAATGAAAATTACTGACTGGGTCTTCCCTAATAAGAAACTACAGTATTCTCTCATCACTAGGATAGAAATATTAACCTGTCTAGGATAATGTGCAACTGTATTTGATACGGAAATTCACGCCATTGGTTGATATGTGGAAAGATTAGATGAAACCAACAAAAAGTGTCTCTGATCTGGATTCCCCGGAAAGTGTCTGGAATGAATGGTTATCTCAGCACAGTTTGAAGGAATCAAACATACACCGGTCATCCTGGTAAAGACAGACTGAAGTGAGTTTACCGGACCAGAACCAGCAACAGTTCTCATTAATTTCTGCCTAACAATAATTAGATACCCACTAACTGCAAAAAGACTTCCGTCGAAATTTATTAGGATTGGCTCATTCAAAGGCATGTATTCGAAAGTATCACAAATTAGTGTTAGACTGTAGTAGGCATCAGGGCTAGCGCTAGGATTTTCGTGCCCCGGGTGAGCGCCTTCAGGCCCCCCTCCCCCAAATGGACGATATGCAATTATAAAAACCCAACCAGGCGACTCGCGTTTAATTTCTGTTTAGTTAGGAACCGTGCCGGGGTATCTTTACCCCACTTGCTCCTTCCTAACGCCGGCCTTGGTAAGCATCACACACGTTGTCTAACGTTGGACGAGTCATATATGGGTCTCTTTCTCTTGCTTTGTTAATAAGTTCCAATAGTTTCGAGAAATTTGAATATGTGCGAGCAACAATAGACTCTTCCGAGTCGCAGTAGAGGACCTAATTTAATAGAACCAGTCACCAGAAACTCAAGCTATAAAAAACCAATTTTTATTAACTAGACGATTTAATTAACAACTGGTTTTAAGTAATAATACATATCAAATATAAAATTTATAATACTTTTTCTAATTTTTCGCTTAAAATAAGATGATTTGATAAAAATTGAAGCAAATAAAGAAGGAACAAACATAATAATATTCTTAGTGAAGGTAGAATGTTTGTCAAAATAAATATGTTGACAGAAGAAAGCAAAACCTATTACGTCGAGTCATATGCAGGAAAAGTTTTCCTCAATTTCTTGAAATAGTGTAATAAACTTCATCTCAACAGAAAAAAGACTTCATTAATCAAGGTAGGAATGGAATTCGACATGTCGTTGGAAAAGATAAGAAGTAAAACTAAAATTTTACCTAAGCAATATTTTCAAATATTTGGAAATATACTTCAACATGACGACAACTTCCACGCATAAACTAGAAGTTAAATCGATGAAGAAGAATTGAGCAGTATATCTACCAATAAAAATAAAGAAAAACTTAACACTGTAACAACCTGGAACTGAAATAAAAGATGATGGAATCATTTAAAAATGAATGAAAAAATAAATAAAGCATAAATCAAATGTTTTTAAAATAATATTGAAAGAGCATTTAAAATAATTCGAACCAAAACAAATGAAATGATTAAAGAAGTACAGAATAAGAAACTTAGGAGACAATAAAATATATAATACCATAAAAAACAGTAAATAAAAAAATAATAACATGTAAGAATAATAAGTATATGAAATATATATTCAGCCATAAAAGAAACACCACAATTTATTCAGAAACAATTTAATTTTTCTCAACTTGCCGATTGTCTCGCCACCCCCTCTGAATTCAACAGAACGAAATTTTAGACGACAAATATAATAAAATCAATTGTGATGTTATTTCATGGGGTGCGTACAGTTACGAGGACTATAACTGTATTTATTTTATAAATCTGATGGTAGGTTCATCGTCTAATAATAATTGACGAACACTTTTGTTTTTATCCAGGAATCTGTAACAAATAAAAATAAATTTTTTATATTATTTGTATAGAAAGCAAAACGAGAATACTGACAGATTTTTAAAATGTCTTAATTGTAAACTGTTATCCTGTATATTATTAACTTTTCGAATTCTACATTAAATTTTAATGTCACTTTGTGTAGAATACCCTATATCCAAAATTTATACTTATCTATATTGATCCGGAGTGGAAAAATAAGCAGAATTGATATTCAATTTAATATATAGGGTGCACCATTTAGAAAAAAAAACTACGATGCTGTAAGTTTGACTTTGTCTACAATTTTTAAATGGAACATCTTTTCGTATCTCTTAAAACAACGGATGTAGAGTTTGGCAAGTTTATCTGAAGCTACGGGGCATCGGTAAGAGACGAGGAAATATGGCGGTATCTGTCAAATGACGTACGGTACCTATTTTACCAAGTAAAATTGAAAATACAAAGGTAACTGACAATACCAACGCCACTTGATAAATCAATATCAGTCAATTGACGAAGTGAGATGGAAGAACACACGCACGCGCTTGCCAATAAGAAGTCAGCTTTCGATAAAAATCACCAATTATGTAATTCGGAGGGTGTGGTAATTATGGTTTTCCTACAACGCTGCCAGAGCTTGAAGAAGCCCATAAAAAATTTGGAAAAGTGCTAATCTTTTAATATTCATAAATTGAAAAAATAACATCAATATAAAAAATCCAAGGAAACAAGCACATTATTATATTGTTAATAATAGAAAGTCCCCTTTTCAATTATTATCACTACATACTTAGCATTTTAGCTTTTTCATAGTTGAACGTGGCAATATCGAATGTTTTCGACTGCATTCCTTTCACGGCTTCAGATAAACTTGCCAAAGTATACTGAACTCCCATCTATCATCATCATGGCCATGGAGTATGTGTAGTGCCCCTCGTATAAGCTGTGTTAAAATAATCGATATACTGTTATAGAGTAGACTAAAACTTTGATCCCTTTTAAAATGGCCGACTGACTTTCTATGTCATGTTGCTCGACCCTTATTTAGTGAAAAACAAATTAATATTGGTAATTTCAATTTACCACTACTTTAGTATGATGTAATCACATATTTTTGAGTCAACATATAACAACTTTGCTTTTCACATTTATCTGTTTTATTGGTTACTGTCTATCTTCTTCCAATTATATTATAATTAATGTAATGTAACTATCATGTATTTGGTTTATATATACCAGCAGATTAAGTTTATTTTTTATATTCTTGGAAATGGGATTCGATCAACAGGCACAGCATTCTTGTTGTTCTCCATCCTTTTAAAGAGATTATTGTTCATTTTTATATTGCTATACTTGTTATTTGTATTTTTCAATTTATACCTATAATAAACAGTTAATTATCATTATTATTACATGTGGAATTTGAAAATTTGAACAGCTCGGCAACATTGAAATCTCATTCCTCGTGAATGACGTTTGGGAGTAGTCCAAATGGAAACAAGACTCATAGATGGTCGAAAATGGACACGCTTTTTTTAGTCCACGTCAACAATGCTTTGAAAGCTTGCAATAACGTTGGTGTATTTGTTTTATATTCTTCATACAGTTAAGTGGCAAATTCCAGGTGTTGAAAGTGTCAGTCGATATCAATTCCAAATAAAAGTTCTCGTTTGAGAAAGCTACTGTGTTAGCGAAACGTTTCACTAATATGTATTGAACTTAGTTCAAATATAATGAGGATTTAAACAAATTAAATTGTTTTATTTCATCGTCCAAATAAAAAGACTGCCGAGCAATGATTAGACAATCAGCTGCACTTAACGCTTGACTAGCTGATGTGGAGCAAGATTTATATCTTTGTTTACTTGTATGAGTTTTTCGAAGAAGACATGAATATGATAATCATTAGGGCAGTGGCAGTTCGTGGTATAAATTTTAAGGTGTTCAGAACAAAAAGTTTACCCTGCAAGGGTTTTTCTCCCATCGATTTTATAGTCCTTTCTCTGCCTTCCGTGTTGAAATATTGAAATTCTGGAAGAATTGTCAATTCCAGCACAAGAAAAATAAGATGCTTTTAATACTTTTATAAAATACCATACGCCATAGGTTTGCCAAACTAAACGTGTGGCTCTTCATAAAATATAAAAAACCTGATTGCGGCCTTCTTCGACCCCATGTGTGCCCACCCCTGCTATATAATATATTTAGACATTAAATGGAACAAGGTAAAGACGAACACAGACATAAAATAAAAAAAAAGTACAAAAAAATATAGTTATAATATTTTTCTCAATATTATATATGTACAAAATATTTCATAGAAAAAATCAAATGGTAACGTGGTTGAAGTGAGTAATTTCTACGAAATTAATTGACAGTCTTAAGGTGGAAGCTCGGGCCGCGACAATGTCGAGAAGACCGAGCCAAGGCTGATTCCTTTGATCTATACCGATATTTGGCCTCTGACAAAAACAGGCCTGGACAGATATTTTTATTCTCAATTTTTCAGGAATAGCAGCAAGCGGTCTGTGCCACCGAATTATCCCTATTGGTGAAACTCCGACTTAATGTACGGGGTGAATAGAGGAGTTCACTCTAAGGTCAGTGTGGCCAACAAAAAGTGTTTTTTTTTCAGACAAGAATGACAGTTGAGGTCTATCATTCAAAACTTAGGATTTTTGCATGTTTTTTATCATTGCGAACATCTATATTGATTTATTAAAATAATGAATACACCCCTTGAAATTTAAAATAACTTTTTAGCTGCATACTCAACATATCGGTGGCCAATAACTCTAGGAACTTTTGGCAAGTCACCATTTCCTTTCTGTTATCTGTCACTAGTTATGTCAAATGTCAGTTACATTTATTTTTGTTGATATTCGTTTAATTGTGTACTTATGTCCATTTTCGATTAGATTCTTGCAGCATTTCTGGTTAGTTGTATCTCTATTCTTCTAATTACTTTTCCACTGACATCTGACATAACTAGTGACAAATAACAGAAATGAAACGGTGACATGCCAAAAGTTCCTAGAATTATTGGCCACCGATATGTTGAGTATTCAGCAAAAAAGTCATTTTAAATTTCAAGATTTACGCTTCGGGGGTGTATTCATTAATTTAATAAAGCAATATAGATGTTTGCAATGATAAAAACATGCAAAAATCTTATGTTTTAAATGGTAGACCTTAACTGTCATTCTTGTCAGAAAAACCACTTTTTGTTGGCCACACTGACCTTAGACTGAACTCCTCTATTTTTCATATATTGATAATTTTTAGAAGGAATCTAGAGATATTTGAGCCCCAAAAGAGGATCACTGGCAGACCCACTGAAATACGACACTCAAGTCTATGAAGATGGAAGAGAAGAAATTAACACAGTAGGTTGGAAAATTAGTAAACTGCTCCCAGTCCGGCTGATATCGATATCACTTACCATTTGAAAAATCTAAATGCTATATTCATATATCCATAAGTCTAATATCTCAAAATATTTTTTTAAGAAAAAATATATCACAACTTATATGTTTTCTTCAACATAAGATAATTTCCTTTACGATTTTATATCATTTTTCACGCTTTTGTATACCTCGAAAATTTAGTAGTACTTCCGTTAATTTGGTCTATATCGTCCAATCCTCTGTGTATCGAAATCGAATCCAAATGGTCGCTGTTTTTAAGAGCAATATATTCGGCGGTTTCCAAAGATTCTTTAGTAGGTTTAGTCCACAGTTTAAGTAGCAAACTCGAGCTTACGACCGATACGGAACTTAAAGCCATCGCCGCCGAAGCCATCCACGGAGCTAACGTCAATCCCATCAAACTGAAAGCGCCAGCGGCCAGAGGTATACCTATTGGAAGAAAATAGTGAGTCAAAATTTGGGTTAACGCTTTAAATGTCAAACTTCACTTTAGAAACGTCAGATGTCATACAACATCAGTGTTGCCAATTTTCTAAACATAAATACTAGGGTGGAGCAGAAATCAAACTATTTTAATTTGAGTTTTTTATGTTTTAAGAGCCCATTCCAATTATTACTACTATCAAAACATAAGTACATGAAATACTCACCTAATAAATTGTAAACGCTAGCAAAAAAGAAATTCAGTCTTATTCGGTTAACGGTTTTTCTAGACAGTTTCAAACAAGCTACGACATCTAATAGATCGTTCCTCATAAGTACCACTTGTGCTGCTTCGACTGCCACGTCTGTACCAGTCGCAATCGCCATACCGACGTCCGCTTCCGCCAGCGCCGGGGAATCGTTAATACCATCTCCGACCATACACACTTTTATACCTCTAGCCTGTAACCTAAACAAATTCTATTAGGAAAATGATGTTAGAGATTCAACACTCACCTTTGTACTCTGATAACTTTGTGAGATGGAAGAACTTCTGCATAAATTTTGGTTATTCCTACTTGTCGCGCTATACTAGCGGCAGTTTTTCTATTGTCACCTGTTAAAAGTATCACTTCGAGTCCCATTTTCTTTAAAGTATACACGGCTAGGTGAGCTTCTGGTTTCACCGTATCTGCTACACTAAACATTGCCATTATTGTACCTAAAAAAAGGAAATTAGGTTGTCAAGTTGACTATTAGGAATTTTTCTATAAAATATTTACCGTTAATAGCACACAGTACGGCTGATCTTCCTTGTTCTTCTTCTGCGACCATTTTTCTATCAATTTCCGGAGCTATGATGAAACCGTTTCTGTGCATCCATTCCCTATTCCCGATTATAATGGCGTAGTCACCTTCTTCGTTGTCTAATAAAGAACTGACACCGATTAATTGTCCTAATTTAACGTTTTGTGAACGGCTTACTTCAATCTGAAATGAAAATGTTCAGTGAATTTTTGAAGTGTGTCAAATCTAGCTCGTGTCAAAACTAATGTCAAGTTTATGACGCAACACCTTTGACAACTGACATTATAAAAACATACATATATCCATTATTATCGTTCCTGAAAAACGTTCACTAACCTGTACGTCTTTGACAGTAAATATTCCTGAGCTTCCGGCTTGAATTAAATTTGTGAAATTCACCAATTCAGTGTTATCACCAGTTCTTGAACTATCGAGAACTTCAACGAGATTCGAAACGGTACATTTCATTCCACAGCCCGGGACCGCTTGAAAATTTGTAGATCTACCGATCTGTTCGGTACCTACAACAAAAAATTGTTGCCTAAAGGAAACATTAATCCAGAAAAAAGTATGGAGTGTAAGCGGTGGCTTACCTAAAACGTCCTTTATGTATTTTGTCATAGCCACAGCTATAGGATGTTCGGAATTGCTTTCGGCAGATCCGACAGCTGCTAGAATTACCGATGGACTTAGACTATCGCCTTGTAACCAAATTTTTGCTACTTCTAGTATTCCTTTTGTTATTGTGCCGGTTTTGTCGAACATGATGGCTTTGACTTTGTGAGCGTTTTCCAACGGTTCCGCTCCTTTTATTAAGATTCCGTTTATTGCACCTATACCTGTAAAATATCCCATTGTTTATTTACCGTTTATTTAACGAGCAGCAGCTTCTAATGCGATACTTCTTCCATCAACTGTCATCTATCGATATATTACTGTCAAATTGTATTTCAATATATGACAGTTGACGTTGACAGTTGACTTATCTAGCCTTACCTGTTCCAACCATAACGGCAGTGGGTGTAGCTAATCCTAGCGCGCAAGGACATGCTATTGCCAACACACTCAAAGCACATCGGAAAACAAACTGCAAAATAATTTCGGTATTGGTAAATCCCTGTTTTTCCATTTCGGACAACGGTAATTTATTGATATCTATAAATCCTATTATCGACCAAATAATTAAAGTCAACAGTGCCAAAAATACGACTAGAGGAACAAAATAACCGGCTATCTTATCGGCCAATTGTTGGATGGGAGCCTTGGAGGTTTGAGCTTCTTCGACGAGTTTTACGATTTGGGATAACGTAGTAGCTTCGCCGGTGTGTGTTGCTTCGACTATTAACAAACCGTGTTCGTTTATCGAACCACCGATTACCGTACTGCCGATTTTTTTGCGAACCGGCATGCTTTCACCCGTTATTAGACTTTCATTGCACATCGATTGACCCTATAACAAAAAAAAATCAATTATATGTAGAGCTTCTCTGGGTTAATAAGCGCGGAATGACGATGCTGATATTTTTGGTTTTATACAGGGTGTACCAATCTTACGACTTCGGTATAATGATTATTTCAAGAAATATCAAAAAATGTTATCAACAAAAATAGTAGATATGCTGGAGGTCCATATTTTGAAATTATATCGAACTATACAGAGTGCTGCATAACTCCGTTACAAACCAAACATATGATTTTTCAAATGGGAACACCTGTATATTATACCGAATTCGGATTGGTTACATTTTTTGAAGTTTTTGATATAAGGTTTTGCCACGTTATACAGAGTCCTTCAAAAGATATGGACACGTTTATGTGAAAATCGTAGGTAAATCAACGCTCTGTAGCTTGTTGTACGTTAAAGAAAAAAAATGTATTTTGCCAAACAGAGTTTCGTAACATGATGTAATATATCCGTATCCTATTAAATTGCAATTATATTGTTTCTTATATACAGGGTGAACGGAAACTCGAACATGTCATTTTCTCTTCTTTCAAATGGAACACCCTGTATTTAATGCAAAAATATTATGTAACTTTAATTTTTGTCAAGCATTCCCTATATCCAAAGTTTATAAAAACAGACTTATCTGGTAATATTTATTGTAAACTATTATTATTTACCTATTATGTGAAAGCATTAAACGATGTATGTAACAAAAAATCCTGATTAATGATACATTTTAATGAATAATTCATTCTAAACAAAGCTAGCTACCAAAAGTATAATCCTAACCGTAATATTAAATTGAAGGTTCAAAGTGTTCACCGTTAACATCAATGCAATGCTGTAAGAGGGGGCCCAAATGATTGGCCAGCTCGGTCACCCGATTTAACAAAAGTTTATTTATTTTTTTCGGGTCTTGTGAGGAATAAATTCATAAAATCCCCGGCTATTAGAGATAATTAGTGCGGCATTTCGATCTGCTAACGTTGATATGCTGAGAAATGTTAGTCAATCATTTGAACTATTCTGCAGCATTGCATTGATGTTAACAGTGAACATTTTGAACCTTTAGTTTAATATTACGGTTGGGATTATACTTTTGGTGGGTAGTTTTGTTTAGAATAAATTGTTCATTAAAATTTATTATTAATTAGGATTTTTTGATACATACAACGTTTAATGCTTTCACATAATAGGTCGGTAGTTATATTTTACAATAAATATTTTTTTTATAAATTTTGGGTATAGGGAATGCTTGACAAAAATTAAAGTTACATAATCAAAGATTTTATTTTTGCTATAAAATACAGGGTGTTCCATTTGAAAGAAGAAAGAAAATGACAGGTTCGAGTTTCCGTTCACCCTGTATACAAGAAAGAATATAATTGAAATTTAATGGGATACGGAGATATTGCATCATATTACAAAACTCTGTTTGGCAAAATACATTTTTTTTCTTTAACGTACAACAAGCTACAGAGCATTGATTTACCTACGATTTTCACATAAACGTGTCCATATCTTTTGAAGGACTCTGCTTCAAAAAAATGTAACTAATCCGAATTCGGTTCTATTTGAAAAATCATATGTTTGGTTTGTAACGGAGTTATGCAGCACTCTGTATAGTTCGGTATAATTTCAAAATATGGACCTTCAACAAATCTTCTATTTTTGTTGATAACATCTTTTGTTATCTCTTAAAATAACCCATATACCGAAGTTTGTCGTAAGGTTGGTACACCCTGTATATTTATTACACAACTTAATTCACATAACATAAAGGACATAATACATAATATTGGTGGATGCACCGCACACACAACCACCTTCCGTAAAGTCATAATTCACACTGATTCTGATTTCTGACTGCTCACCCTTCCGCACCGAGAGTAGGACAATAGATATTAGTGTCATACCTTGGTTATAATATGTGGTCTGTGGTCAAACCGAGCGTACCTATAGGCAACCCATAATACATAAAACAGAATAGTGTTGCCTTCCCTAAAGATGCCTACACGAGTACGTTTTGTCAAGAACGTCACCCTTGGCTACTTTTTTCTTTGATAGGCATGTGCTGGTCAAAGAAAACTGTATGCAGACCAAACGAGAAAGTCTTTAAGTGTGAACTGATTTGTGTGGAATATTCAAGGACGGAGAAAAAAGTAGACAACTAAAAAATGAAAAAGCACCAGTATCATAGATTTTACTGATCGTTTTATACTGAAATAAAGATGAAGTATTACCTGTATAACTTTACCGTCTACTGGTACTTTGGCACCTGGTACGACCTTCAAAATATCTCCTCTTTGAACCAAATCAACGTTAACTTGCTCCTCCGAAAGAATAGTTCCTTTTTTACTCAAGGTAACTATCACAGCATCTGTAGCTTTCAAAGATAATAACCTAAAAAAGCAATACCAAATTAAATCCTTCTTTCAAGTATCTTCAACTGATTTTTAATCTTACCTACTCAATGCTTCTGAAGTTTTTCCTTTGGCTATATGTTCCAACCACCTTCCCAAACTAATAAAGACCAATAGCATGGGGGGAGTATCGAAAAAAGTTTGCGGTGAACTGTGTTCTTGCATAATCATGGCTGCTACCACTACGCATACACTGTAAGTATAGGAAATCGATGTAGCCATCGCTATAAGTACGTCCATATTTGTCGTTCCGTGTTTTAGAGATTTATAGGCTTGTACGAAAAAATGTTTGCCACCGAATATTAAAACCGGCGTTGAAAGAGACCATAAAATTAGATTTTCAGTTGAAAGACCTGGAAATTTGAAAGTTTGAGAAGAGATATGATTATTATTATTATTATTATTTATTTTCATTTTTTGGTGGAATAACTCAAATTGTTTTCGCAAATATGCGTCTTTAAAATGTTGTATGACTCATTTGAATATAATTTTTCTTTTCAAAAAATGACTGAGAATTCTTGTAGATTACAATATGAAATATTTGGTTAGATCACGAATCGGTTATCGGAACTTGTTTACAAATTAAAATTGTTTGGTTGTGATTAAATGAATAGTTAATATAAAATATGATTTTAATAATTTAAGTGTTTTGGTATTTAGTACAATACCTAAATGAATCAATCAAAAAGAGCCAAAATAATTGAAAACAAGCACAATAATAATAATGAATGACCAAACCTAGTTCAGATGAACTATAAACGTATTTAATGCAAGTAAAGTAAATTAACAACAATACAAAATACTAAAAAAATTAACCGAATACAATTTAAAACTACAAAAAACAACTTCAAGCAGAAAAAGATCTAAAAACTACTTAAAAATGGATTTAATAAAACTACAGAGTACTTAAACAACTTTACTGAGGAAAAACATCTGAAAAAACGGATAATAGTTTGAAATAATAAAAATTTGACAAAATTACTCAAAACAACAAGATATAGAACCAAAAGAAAGCTTAAAATTCTGGAAAATGTAATAAATACAACCTAAATTTTATAAAAACTATAGCAAGCCACAAAAAAACAGCTAAAAAGAACTGAAATAGTTATTTACCTAACTAGTTATAAAAAGAGCGATATTGTTCAACAAGCGTAATATTTGCCAAAACGAGCGCTAACGAGTTTGTAAATTACGCGAGTTGAACAATGTCGCTCTCTTCATAATGTGTTTGCGTACAACGTTTTATCTAATTCCGCCCTTTTATAATATTTAATAAAATCTTCCATTACAATGGTAATAATAAGGTGGATTGAAATGGAGTTAGAAGTATTGTTACTATGAAGTATTCACCCAGAAAATTGGCTTACTTTAAATAACTGTGTACTTAATAATGTTGTTTTCAATGATTATAAATCTTAAAATACTATTGAATTAAAATAATGGGGTAATTGTCAGTTTCGACAGTACCTAATTAATAAATTAAACTTTGAAACAGTTACGTAAAGTTTTTACATAACTACTTTTCATAACTGATATATGAAGGTTATGAAAAATGTGACGTTACCTAACGTCAAGGAGTGACTTAAAGTGTCACATTTGATAGCGTAAATAGATAAATAACTTTAAATACTGAGAAAAAAACTAATACAACTCAAAAGTATTAAAAACAACAGCAAGCCATAAAAACATCTGATAACAGCCGAAATACAACACACACAATACAACTCAAAAGTACTAAAAAAAATACAGGAAACTTGAAATACTGAAAAACTACCATCTCAAAACAACGGATAACAATTTAAAATACTGAAAATTTGTCAAAATTACAACAAAAAGGCAAAAAAATCCTGAAAGAACCAGAAATCAACTTAAAATTCTGCAAATACATATATTAAATACAACTCAAAAGCAGGTAATAAAAACTGCTGAATACAACCTAATCTTTATAAAAACAACAAGCCATAAAAAACAGCTATAAAGAAAAGAAAACAACTTTTAATATTGAGAAAAGAAAAAAATACAAACCAAAGTTACTAAAAACAACAGCAAGCAACTTGAAATACTGAAAAATAGACTAAATACAACTCAAAATCTACTTAAAACAGCAGTAAGCAACAAGAAACATATGAAAAAAAAAAACAGATAACAATTTAAAATACTGAAAATTTTACAAAATTAAAATCAAAGTTACAACAAAAAGACAAAAAAATCCTGAAAGAATCGGAAAGCAACTTAAAATTCTGCAAATAGATTGAAAACAACTCAAAAGCAGATACTAGAAACTGCTGGAACATAAAATACTGAAAAATATGGTGAATACATAATCTTTATAAAAACAACAAGCCATAAAAAAACAGCAGAAAAGAAATGATAACAACTTTAAATATTGAGAGAAGAAACAAAATACAAATCAAAAAGTACTAAAAACAACTGCAGGCTGCTTGAAATACTAGAAATGATGAAAAACATAGAGAATACAACCTAAATTCTATAAAAACAATAACAAGGCATAAAAAACATCTGATAATAACTTTAAATTCTGAAAAAAAAGAGCTAAATACAACTCATAAGTACATAAAACAACAGAATGCTATAAAAAACATATTAAAACAAGTGAAAACATTATAAAATACTGAAAAACAGACTAAATACAACTAAAAAGTAACTGCAAGCAATAATAAAATAGTACTGTACCTGAAAATTACGATATAATAGGGAAAACCTGGGAAAACCACGATAAAAAAAACGAGTCGAGTACACTACCTCACAAGTGGCGTGAAAATGTGTGCATATCATGTATAACGTGACTCTTACATTCGCGATATCTTAGAAATGGTTACTGTTAGAAAAAAATTGTGAGGACCATTTTTGTAGATAATTTGAAGATCTACAACTTTTGTTTGAGGTACTTTCTCGATAAAACTCACCGTTCTCGAAAAAAAATAAAAAAACCTCAAATTTTGACCCTTGACCACAAATAACTTTTGTAGCTCACATGGAATTAATGAGGACTTTTGACAGTGAATACGAAAGTAAAATTTCAACATACCTGGTACTATACAGCACATATCATGATGCGACACTGTTGAAGACGACATTTGCACCATAAAATACATCATCGCAATCATACACGGTCCGCCGAAAGCTAACGAAAACAAAAAACTCCTTTTCCATTTTCTTATTTCTTCTTTGTGTTGCAAATAATCGCCATTTGCATTTTCTCTAATAAATAAATGTGCTTCGAATCCCAATTCTTTTATTGTTTCAATAATGTTTCTGAAAATCAAAATTTTTTTAAAATTGATCTTAAATTAAATATAAACGATCATACCTTGGACCCGTTACTTCTGAATCAAAAGTAAATTTACCCCTGTTAGTAGTCAGGGAAACTTTGGCGGTTTTAATACCGGGGCGTTTCAATAAATACGATTCGATTTTATGTACGCAACTTGCGCAAGTCATTCCGAGTATTTCAATGTCGACTTGGGATTCGTCCAAATCGGGTTGTTGGATTACAGTCGAGGGGAATCCCAAGTCCGTTACGGAAACTGCGATTTGTTCGCTGTTTATCAAACTCGGGGCGTATTTTATATCAGCAATGGCGCCCAGTAGAGATATCGCAATTTTATGTACTCCTGAAATGAAAATGAGAAAATGTAACAAACAAATTGGAATTATTTTAGATTTGTTATTTTTTTTATCTTCCATATCGATGGTTTAAATAGAATATAAAATAAAAACCTATAAATTCAAATAGCTGTTACTTTGTTGTTATTAGTATATCATTTTAACTTTAAGGCGCCATATCTCAACAGAACTATATATTACTGATATGAGCTATATGTCAAATTCTAGGTTAGACTTAGGGCTGAGATTGAGAAAATTTTGAAATTGTTCTTTAATATAATTACCAAAATGTATTTTGGCAGACAGAATTGTTTGTTGCTTAATTACAGCATAAGCAATTGAAAATCATGATGTGTTAGTTAGTTAGATTCGAAAATAGTGAAAAACTTCATCAAGCGAAAATGCTTTATATCTCAACAAATATCAATCTTAGCAATTCAACTTAATGAACCTTTTTTTAAGGAAACTGAGTTTCCCACAAGTTTCTCATTCACATTTTATCTATAAATCCAGTTGTTTTTAAAATAACTTGAAAAAATTAGAATGTTTCAGCAAAATCTGATTGAGTGACTGGACTGACTGGTACCATCTCAAAGGTGCAGATTACAACTACACCACATGAAGCACTTTTGTAGAGCTCTCAGTTCGTAGTTAATCTCACTTTAGAACAATCTGATAGCATTCAATACGGCTGAGATATAGATATATTTTAAATATGAAATATTTTAAAGCTTTGAGCAAGTACTTAGAGCTAATATTAAGAGCTAAAACTATCAGGGGATTATTTTTTGGACATTTCCAACAAGATTTTGAATAAAAATAAGTCTCCAAACAAAAACACCCTATCGTCACATGAAATCTTCTCAAAGTGACATATCTTTTAAACAAATAATCAGATTTTGACGTTTGAGGTATCTTTTGATAGGTTTTGATCTATATATTTGTAACTAGGAGGAGCATTTTAGGAAACCTGAAACACACCACTAAAAGTAACTAGATTGGAAGTGTGCTCCGAGAGTACCTATATGTAAAAGTATTATGTAAAATTATAATTTATTATCAATTTGGGGAGAAATAAGTGTTTAGAAAATATAATAATTGTATGTTTAAATTATTTTTTATTTAGATTTGAGGCTTAAGTATAGTATAAACTAAAAGTAAATGGAAGCTTTGGTATTGAAAAATGTACTGTAATGTATGTAAAAATATTTGAAAAAATGGGATTTTATTTCAAACTTCATTTATAATATAATCAACAAGAAGAAACAAGCATGGAATATAAATTTTGTTGATCAAACTGAATAAATAATTAAAATAGCAATTAATTTGGTAAGAATATAATACTTTGTTAAAAATAAAACAATAAACAACAATTGCAAAAATGTGATAATTAAGATAAACTAATGCATATTTTTATACTGAAGAAGCTATATAAATTTTTTTTAAATTACATAAATTTCAGATTTTCATGTTTAGGAAAAATGAAACTGTATTTATGGAATTTAAAATATTATACTAACAAATAACCTTTTATAAAATAAACTAATATAATATACCTTCTAATTTTCCTACATGTTTTTCAATGGCACCTACACAAGACGCACAAGTCATACCCTTTACTTGTAAGTAACATCTAGAAATATTTTCTTCGGATAGTTGATCATCAGTCTTATTAAGTTTGGAATTTTTTTTATCGCAATTTTGTTTTTTCGTTCCCCCCGTATCTGATTTAACGTATGCTTCAAAACCCATGTCCTCAATCTGTTCAGCTATATTTTCTGGATTTGTTTTATTGGGATCGAATTCGACATAACCTTCCTTTTTTTCCAAGTCTACTTTTATTTTTGTCACACCAGTCGATGTAGAAATCATGCCTGAAAAGAAAATGTTTCTATAGCTCATGTACTATTTTTTACTGAGTGTTGTTACCTTCTATAGTTTGAACGCAAGAATTGCAAGTCATACCGTGTATTTCTATTACAGCTGAGGTAGTTTTATCTAGGGAAGTATAAGGTATAGATGCTTCGAAGCCCATGTCTTCTATGTAATCACATATTTCTTGTGGGGTTACTAATGTTGCGTCATATTCAACTGAACCAGTTTTTTCTTGTAAATTTACCTTAAAATAAAGTGATAAAAAATGATTGTTTCTATCAATTACTGTGGCTCTACCTCTTGACTTCTTGGGGTATATAAGATAATAACTTGTTATTTAAAGAACTATATGAAACTTTCCTTAATTAAAGCCACAAGTACAAGCTAAATTTGGCAGTATAACTGTATTTTACAAGAAGTTTTTTTCTTAGAAAAGATATACAGAACATTTTAATGAAAACTATTGTTTTGCTGGTTTGTTACAAATTACAATGTTACTATTAGTAAATTGTTTTTATCCGTAACTCCCAGCTGATTGACTTTTCCCCTATTTATTATACATTTTAGCGATTTCCAACAATGCAATAATGTATAGGGTGATCCATTTAAAAAATTGGGAGATGGTTAAAGTTATAACATCTACATATGAGCAAAAATGACATCCTCCTTTATACTCTGACTTAAGATTTGAAAGCCACATAAATCAACTCATAAAAAGAACGTATCTTACGCTTGGAAGAACCTTGGTTTTACACATAAACACCAAGAAATATTATAAAGCGTTAGGGCAGGACACACGAGATATATACATCAATATCTGCTAAAGAAAGAAGAAGAACTATACAAGTTATAAAGGCATTATATCGCCACTTTCCTTTAGATTTGAAAAATAGTGAGTTACCAAATATGCTCGGTATATAATAGTGTTCCTAGTTCCTAAAGCCAAACAAAATTGCAGTATATCAATGTTTAAATCTCAACTTACAAAAACTTTCATGGCTAGACAATCATAATATTATATCTTCTTATTTTATTTAGTGAGGAATGGATTATTGTATATTCAATGAGGTTGGTATTTTTTTGGTTTGTTTTATTGTTTAACTTATGTTATGCCTTTTGTAAATTTTGAAGAAAATAATAAAGACATTCATTATTATTATATGATTTTTGACATGATTTTATTATTTTTTTCATAAGTGACGCATTCAGAATTATGTGTGGTGGATAGTTTTCATTGAAATCCTCTGTATAAGTAGCAACAATTGTATATTTCTCACTACAGGATTAGCAACAAATGTTGCAATCAACAAATATTGAAAATTCATTTAATATAATATTTTCAATTAAATTTCACATACACATTTGATGACCTTAAACAATATCATCCAGAAGATATGGTTCAATTTCAATAACTATCACCAAATTAACATAAACAGTTTGGGTTTGTGCACATAAATAAAACATCAAAATAATATAGTGAAATTATTCATATAAGTGGTTAAGTATACTAACTTTAATGTTTAATATTCCACGATTTTTACCAACAGTTTCTTCAATACTTCTAACACAAGACATGCAAGTCATTCCATTGATATTTACTGTAATTATACTTGTTCCAACTGGTTCGATGTCCATAGCAGCATTCACAAAATCCCCAGCACATGGTGAATTTTTGTTCAACCCATCTTTATCTAATTTGTCGGTAAAAGAAGCTTCAAACCCCAAGGAATCCGATATATTTCTTAAAAAGAAACAAATGATTAAATTTTGGATATAAAAGTATACTTAATCTTATACAGGGTGGTAACTACCCAAGTAATTGTACATAGAAATATGTCACTTCAGAATAATAGGATTTAAAACAATTTACTTTAATTAAATGTTGTTATTAAAACATATACAGGGTGTTGAAGAAGAAATTTTATATTGTATTTTTTACAATAACTAAAAATTTGGAACTAGCTGTTTTTGGACACCAGAATGTTGTATCTGTTTTGATGTATTAATAATGTCAATTACATGAGTGAAAAAAAGACACTTTATGCAATTATTGCACACAATATTTTTTCTACGTGCATGTAAAAACCAAAAAATGTTTTCCATAATGACAAAACGCTGTAGTAAAATGTGTAATAAAGAACCAGTTTTTTCGGTAAATATTGTTCAATAAAGTTTTGTTTTTGGCATGAATGTAGAAAAACATAATGAACACTTTCATAATCATAAAGCAAACAAAAATAAAATTATATAATATATGACTATTGTAAATCCTGAATCCTTGGCAGTCGTTTTAAATTGCGGAAGTAAAGGATGGAAAATATTGATTGATTAATTGTTATTGATAAGATATACCTACACATACCAGAGGATCAATAATTTTAAATACAGTAGGTTATGATAACACCATAATATGTTTATTTTATTTCGAAAATGATAATATGTTAAATCACCTTTAAATTTTTCATGTTGTTACATACCTATACTTCCATAATATTTATATTAATTATATGAGAATATTTCAGTTTTGGGGTTGGTAACAAGTAGCTTCAAAATTATTTTACAAAGAAACAGCAAAAAAGTTTGGTGGACCTTTGTGCCACAAAATGTACATCAAAATAGATATAAAATCAAGATTTCTCATACCCAAAAACTGCTAATTGCACATTTTTATGTATGAACGTCCAGAAACATTAAAGAAATTGTAAAAAACCAAATTTCATCTTTAACACCCTCTATCTCTTTTATTATCAACATTTTATTGAAGCAAGTTGAGTCAAATGGTAATAATTTGAAGTATAGAATGTTCTGCAGTTACTCAAGGACCTCTCTGTATAAAATTTTAAATAGTTTGTCTTATTTTTTTTTTAAATAAATTTTTATTAAAACTATTTTAGATATAAAATTTCGCAATTATTTATTTAAAAACTTTACCCTTCTTCCTCTTTTAAAAGATATTCTTCATCCGACATTTTTACAGGTCCAACAGAAATTACCACAAATTTTTATTTGCACAGTATACCTACAACCGATACCTCAAAAACAACACGTTCTCCTTATCACTGAATGAACTACGTAAGTTGACTGATACAACCCGAATTATACCAAACTTATTATAACATTATCATTTTCTATTGAGGATTTGTAAACAATTATTATTATCGAAATGTTAAAGACTGTCGAATTGGGGGGAGGGGGGATGAATAATCTCACTATTTGTTTAGATTATTGTCTCTATATAGCAATTTAGTTCTGTAATTAATTTATTGAATATGTATACAAGGTGTTGTAAACATTTTTGTTGATGAAGGTGTTTGGAATGAGTATTTTTATGATAGTGTTAGTTATATTTACAAATAGATATCAACTTAAGATTTATATGTCCTTGAAAAGAACTGTGTTGGCAAAAGACAACAAATTGTCTTTTATGCAGGTGCCAGCACATGAGGGGATTGCATGTAATGAAATGACGGACCAGTTAGCTAAAGAAGGTTCTAAAGGAAACTTATAGGTCTGGAACCTTTTTGTGGAATCACAAAGGATTACATAAGAGGGGAAATTGGGAAGATAAAGAACACCAACGCAAATGGTGGTTGACACAAGGACACCTCCATACAAAGAGTTTACCGAACAAGGTAGACAAGGAACTCTCAACCAAGCTGTTGAAACTGGTTAAGAGATATTTGAGAACAGTTACCAACCTGGTGACTGGACACTGCAATCTGACTAAGCATGTGAACTCTATGCTGCAGCAGCAACTGACATACTCGGCTTCTGTGGGAACTTATAAAGAACTAAGACAGAAGCACTTTGGAGAGGAGCTAATACAACCATCACAGCTACAGAAAATCCCTACAGGGAAGGGAAGTAGATAACATAGGAAATGGTACAAATATTCAGTTCAAGTGTCAGAGCTGTAGAGCACAACCCAAATGAACGAATGAATAATGGAACTGTAATCAGAATCCACCATTTCACGTAGACTCAACTAGTTTCAAGTTGTACCTAAAATAGTATTTGGAGAGATCCATTTGTTACCTGAATGGAATTTATTTATGTGGGTTTTTAAACTGCCTCGTTGTGTAAGTCTTCTTGCAGAAAAGTCGTTTACCTTCTCCCCGATCCCGTCTGACCGATAACACTGTAGCCGAATTATTGTAATTTTTCTCATATTTTATTTATTGTCCAGTCCAGCACCAGTTTATACAAGTTCTTAGCTGCTGTTGGCTATTTATTTCAGCGTCTCCTTGCCTCATGCACTTAGCTTAAAGGCAGTGGAGTAACTACAAAAGTAAACGCAATGCTTTGAGGCCCTCAACCTTAAAGGGCTATTTGTGTACTCATTTAAAAAAAATACCGAATGTATCCCAAGTTATCTAAAGTGATCCCGAGCGGTAGCCGTTTACAGAAGATTCAGGAAACCTTGGGAATTTTAGAAGATTACCATTGGACCCGACAAACGTTGTCCTGTCTTGTCTTATATTATACAAATTATAACTATTTGATTGAAATATATCACATTATCACTTATTTTGGGTGGAAAAATAAAAAATCGTTTTGTTAATTTTTTTATACTATTTTATAGGAATATATTTCTTGAAAATTCAGGAGAATCGTTGAAAATTCGACTCTTCTGAATTTTCTCACAATTTTTTGGCCTGATAAATATTTCAAAATCCGCTCATACGTTTATGACTTGTACAGTACGAACCCGATTACAGCGCCACCTACCGTGGCTAATTATGAATCTCAACCATCCAGTTACTTACTCAAACACACACAAGGAATTTAGTTGGATTAAATCTGCACTTCCATTACTTAAAAGAGTGGCTGATGATTGCCTAAGGCAGTGACCAGTGTATAATTCGTGTCGGTAATTTTAGATATGTATTGATTTCCAGGGAATTTTTTGTTATAAAATTCATACCAACAACTTGATGATTGGAATATCCTTTTTAAACATAATACGTACTAACAAACAAATATTTTAGGTTAAACAGACACAGAAATATCCTTAAAAGATATAGTAACAAAAAAATTGACATAAGTTATGCAGTCAGCCACTGGAGTGACCTAGTTTATCATTCAAAGTTAATAATTTTGCATTTTGGAGGAAATGGAGGATGAGTTCATAACCCTGTGATATTATATGGAAGGAAGTGGAGTACTGTAACATTGATTAGCAAAAGAATATGGATGCTAATCTCAGTATAAACAATTGTGTAGTAACTTACAGCATCCTAACAATAGTCTAGTATAGTAAAGAAAAATTGTAGGATAGTTAGCAAAATATCTATTCCTTTTTCCATTTTTCCACTAAATAGTTTAGTTTAAAATTTAATTTGAAAAGAGAAAAACATATTTATGCAAATTATTCCTATCCACACTAAACACATATTAAGATTTTCAAAATCATTAGTTAGCTGCTATAGGTACTAAAATTTTGAGAAGATACATCATTACATAATTTGCACTATAATTTTTAATTAAATCATAGACATTGTTTATTCCCTCTAGATCTACATCTCCTTGTTTATGTTTACATAAGTTGCTATTATAGGCACCTTACATGAAAAGAGTATCCCTAATATTCTTTTTACTATTTTTTTTTCAATTATTCTACTAGAGGTAGTTGATGGAGATATGGAAAGTATAGATTCACTTTTGGCCTTTACTTTTATATTTTGGTATATTCAATTCTCATAGCTAAGAGGGAACCCAACAAAAATTAACAAACATTTTAAAGGGATACAAAATCACATGTCTTTCATAAGAGAGCTACTACATCTCTTGGGGATTCTGGAAGTTAAGATATATATTTTCAACAGGTTGATACTTTTCAACACTATACTGACATAATATATCTTAATGAAAGTGACTTCCTAGTCCTACTACTTTAAAATTATTAGATTTCTTTCAATTCTTGAAAATGCATTTTGTCAACATTGAAGATCTAAAGCAAAAAATTGGTTTATAACGTGAGTGTAGAAACAATTCAGCTAGTGAAGTTGAATTTTTATAATGTATTAGTCTGTAGTCAGCCACATGTGAATTTTACAAACTAAAGTATAAAAAAACATATTTTAGTAGCCATAAATCTCCTTGAAAGTGAATCATATAGAATCATATAGAAATTACAAGGTCTAAAAATGTGAGGAATGTCAATGAACAATAAAGAAACATTATTTACAATTTCTACTGAAAATAAGAAAGTTGATCATTGCATATCCTGATAAAATAACAATAGTATTATGTTTATATAAAACACTCACTTACTTGATTAAGTTAAAATTGCCTTCTGGTACAACAACATCAACATGGGATAAACTATCTGATACCTTCATCACTGAACCATCTATTTTTTGAATTTGAACTTTCATTTTTTCCACATTATTGGGAGATAATTTATTTCCACCTGATATAAAATAAGTTTTCATTATTAATGATTTTGAGAAATATTTAACATACTGATTTATTTATTGGACCATTAACAACACTTGTTAGATGAACAGATTGAAAAAAAAGCTAGGTGATTGGCATTGGATTGATTTAGAAAGTAACAAACTGGTTTAAGAACATTCTAAAGTTTTTAGTGGAACAAATGTTACAATTTTCCAGCAGTAAAGAGATCAGCTACAGAGCTGATAAGAAGTTATTGGACTAAATAAACATTAATACCTAACCCAAATAAAAAAATTGAGAGCATCAAACAACATACCATATCAGAGGACAATAGAGACAATAAGATTTGAAAAACTAAGCAATAAACAAAGGCAAGTGATGTTACAAATAGTTAATATATTCACAAATAAACCAAGAATAAATTACAAGTCATCACCGAAAAAACCCACTATGATGTGCAATTTATTATTGGAAATAACAATATAAATAAATTAATAAGTTTACCTTTTTGAATAAATCTAACACTGCTTTCCATATTTGAAGTATTTTTTCAAGTATGGGCGGGCGTTTTATAATAAAATATAACCTATTGATACTTCTAGTTGGTCCCAACCTCCGAATAAATTTACACTGTATAGTTTGAAGATAAATGATACTTGACTATAAATTATATATCATTGTGTTTTTGAATATGTGTTTTTCCTTTTACCAAATATAAATAACAAAACAACTGATGACTGTCAGAATCTTCTTCTTTCCTAAAAATCTTCCATTTTTAGCAGAAAGGTTTAAATCTGTGTTATGCAACCAATTTCACACATCTTGCAGTGTGCCATCTAGTATCGAATTAGTGATAGCTACAGAGATAGAAAGAAATAATGATCACCTATAGAAAGTAGAAAACTAAGCATTAAATAAAATAGTAATCTGTTATTTCTTAAAACTCTTATTATTTACTATATTTTTCACTAGATAGCGGGCTACTCCTAAAAGTCCCTTGTGATGATGTGGTTTGAAAACTGATTTTATATGTAATTATAGTGCTTCAGAGACATTAAATGTTGTAATATCACCAAAAAATGTAATTTATTTGTAAAAAAGGATTCATGTAATTGTAATTGTATATTACAAGTTCATATTTTCCTTATTCGATCATGTATATTAGAATAACAATACCAAAAAATCTACTAACACTCTACATTTAATTTTAATGAAAACACCATCAAAGCAATTGACGTTCAATTACCTACCTACCCTAATAAAGTACTTCATGAAATTAAACTAATCTAAAGTGCATCTTTTAAAAAGTGACCAATTGCGCTATAGAAATTAAAACAATTTATTTCTTAATTACCATGCATACTGGTCACTTGAACCACCTTATACAAGTACAGGAAATGGACAAATGTACTTACCAATTAAGGGTTACTCTTTTCCGTAGAGATGGGGGCAGTTATTTTGTAAATTAAGTCGTTGTTAATAAAGAACTTAAATATTTACAATTCACTTACATCGAACGATGAAACTGCTAAGATTCTAGCGCGTTTATTCTTCTTTTTTACTCTATTTTTTATAGATTTGTGTGAACTTTTACGATCATTTCATACAGTATATTTTTAAACCATTTGGTTCAATTTGTATTGCAGCTTGCATGCTATTCTGGGGAAAAGGCTGGTAATGTTTGTGTTACCAACAAAACAAAAGATGACTTAGTACTTTCAAAGGCAATATGAATAGGTATACTAATTTTAATACAAAGTTTATCAACAACATATAGGCCTATAGGCTCACAGCACTTAGGCCACATGTGACCCATTATACATCCTCCCGAGGAGCTGTTCTCCTAGGATATCGTCCATCCTATTCTTCCCAGGAAGGTGGTCAGGTCACTAGGAGACATCTCCTTTATATCGGCAGGTGTAGGCCAAAACTCACCGAACACACACTCTCATTGACGATAACTCCGGACACTCGCCTAAGACATGCCTGACAGTTTCAGTTTCCTGTTCACACATCCTGCATAGAGGTGTATCCACTAACCCCATAGTATGGAGGTGTTTCCTTAGTTGACAGTGGCCATTCAGAAATCCTACTGTTAAATGTAGGTTTTTCCTGGTCATCACTAAATATTTCTTCGGCGCCAGCTTCCCAAGGTCGCCCAGGGTGATCCCGGCAAGACTGCATCCTTTGGTTCCATCCCATCTCTTAAGGGATTGAGCATATGGGTGTAACCTGCCCTAGGTGTCACTGGGTCCTAAAATTTTTAGTCCAGCCGCTTCCCTGGCTGAAGAATCGGCAATGCGATTTCCTTTACTCCTGTCGTGCTTTTGTCGTGCCCACCTCAGGATAATATTGTTATCTACCGAGGCTTTAATATTGGTGACACCTAGTACTAGCCCCGATATAACACGTTGTCTGTTCAAGGCTAATAGGGCTTGTCTACTGTTATTTTGTAGCAATCGAGATACCAGCCAGTTCTGTTTCAACCACGCTGGTATTGTTTCCCATTCCCCACTTAATCCGTAGGCTTAGTGCTCTCGAGTAAACTCCACATTCTAAGCCTTCTTTCATTTTTGAGCCATCTGTATATATGCGTATTGCATTCACAGCATCTGACTGCAATACGCATATATACAGATGGCTCAAAAACGAAAGAAGGCTCAGGATGTGGAGTTGAAAATTGCATATTGCAATAATTGTGAAATGTAAAACGATTGTAACAAGTCCTTGCAAGGTCAAAGTGCTGCTGCAATACATTGCAAGAAGAATTGCGAACTATAAAGCCGGATTTATGAAATGCAATGGATTGTCTGCAATGGGAATACATGAAATGAATTAGAGGTTATTGCAATATGAGTTGATCAATGTGGCTAAGTATGCACGAACTAAACTGCAAGATTGCATTAATGCGATTTCCGCATTCCCGGAAAGTTAATTGATTATATATTTTTGTATTTAAATTCAAAATGAATGCGAAACTATTTCACTAATAAGTAATAACCACTTTCATTTTCACCTTATAATTTATTTTTAGTTCATTATTTTCAACATTCATTGTACGAAAAATACATAATTAAAGTTATTCTTCATAAAAATATAAATAATTCTACAAAAAACAATATCACTTTTTTAAAGTCCACAACTCTGTACTCAATCCAAAAAAAAAATAATAATAAACGCCCAACGGAAGTGGTTAAGCATTGTTTGACAATGTTAATTGTTTTTTTCTTGTTCAATAAAGCACTTGCCGTTGCAGAGCATTTTAACTTCAGAGTGGGGTAACTCCGGTAGTAACAGCTCACTTGATTGGATAACATCAGAGCAGCGTCTGCCTAACCAGTCACTCAATCCTTCTACATACATATCAAAGTGTACTGATTACTCAAAACGCGCGCGCGTCCTCAGTTTTTAAAGTTAAACAACGACGCACTAACGGAAGGAAAAAAAAGTATGTAAACATTTTTGTTGGATTCCGCGACAAGTTTTTCGTGTCAAAAAAACACTGTGAATATGAGGAAATAATTTCTATAAAATGAAGAATATAGTGATAGTTATTTGTTGTTTACTAGTGAGGACTAGTTGCTCTGACTATTCCGAAAGTGAAGTGGAAACGAGTTGTGTTGAAGATTGCCCTTTACAAGTGCAGGTAACTTTCTTTTTATTCTTGATACAATTTTCTCGATTCTTAGTAAAGTTAATACAGAGTAATAAAATATCCAAATAACAATTTGAAATAGCTATGAGGCAGTAAATTGGAGCTATATAATATATTAACCAAGGATTAAATCAGTAAATTATTATATTATATAAAAATAAATAATAAGTATTATAATATAAATTAAATTGAAGCTTTATAAGCAAGAAATAAGTATTCTTTTTAGTTCGTACTTCGTACCTACATATATTATTACTCGATTAACTTCTAGAGATATGGTTTTACCTATGACTGAAATTAATGTATCCATAAAGACGGAAGGTAAAGTATATTTCACAATGTTTCGTTGGATAAGGATTTAAGTAGGAATTATAAAGTGTAAGTTTACCTTCAGTTCGTAGTTGGCAGTTCAGTTCAGTTGAAGTTAAACTAAAGGAATTCCACAATAATTATTACGTTTTCAAAGTCAGTTCGTGTTCAGTTCGCAGTTTCCATTACGCGTCCGCGTTCGGGGTGGACTTGGCAGTTCAGGTATAAACCAATCGAAATAGAAGTTATGCACCACGCTAGACACGTCATTATCAACTGTTTACTTTACTCTCACTTCTTTTAAAGGGTTTTTTCTTTGTTTTGTTAGATGTGTCACTGGCTCCGTGGGTGTTTTTTCAAGATCTATCAAAATTGTCAAAATTCAAATCCCTAACTGTCAACTGAAAGTTGTGAGGTTTATAAATGCAAAAATTTACCATCTGCAAAATGGAAACGACGCGAACGTGATGTTTATAGTTCCTCCTTTATTAATAAAATTCTATAAATCCCTCGGTAAAAATAATACAAATAATAGCAAAAATTATTCCCATATAGGTATTATTTTACCAGCCAAACATTTCAGTTGTAAAACCATATTACAGGGTGATCATTCGAATTCCGACACATTTTATGAGCCCGTAACTTGGAAACCGATTAAGATATCGAGAGGCGGTTTTGACTGAACGGCTACAGGAATTAAGAAATTTTTATTCACGCTGTTGCCAATTTTGTATTCCCTTCCTAGACTCCAGGAAAAAACTTGGGGTTTTTGGAGATCAATAACTTGGACATTTTAAAATGGAACACCCTGTATGTTTTCGTACCATCGGATAGGCTGAAGCCTCTACTTTTTTAAAATGTATGGTTTTATAGCAATTCAAGGTGTTCTTAAGGAGCAGATTATCTTTAAAAGATAGACTGCAATTCGTTGACTACAGTAACTCCGTACATTTTTGTCAGCGAATAACTTCTGAACTAGTCATGACATCGAGAAGCTAAACGGCTTCAGGAATTAGAAATTTTTTTCACGCTGCTGCCAATTTAGTATTTTTTCCCTAGACTCCAGAAAAAAACTTGGGTTTTTTGGAGATCAATAACTTAGACATTTTAAATGTTTTTGTACCGTCAAAAATATATGGTTGTATAGCAATTCAAGGAGTCAAGGAAAAGAATACAAAATTGGCAACAGCGAGGAAAAAAAATCTTAATTTCTGAAGCCGTTCAGTCAAAAACCGCCTCTCGATATCTTAATCGGTTTCCAAGTTATTGGCTCATAAAATGTGTCGGAATTCAAATGATCACCCTGTATTATAGGCATTCACTTTTCGCTTTTCGAAGAAAAGAATACGATACAGTGGTATTGTTAACGACTACTTGCTCTGCGTTTTGGTCTTAAATCAATCATGTTGGCATAAGTCAAAACGAAATATCTTGGAACGGAGTATACCACTAAATTATTTAAATACTTTTGACAATTATTTTGTTCTGTGTATGCATAGGTGAAAAGGTAATAAGAAAGGACATAAAGATATTATATAAAATAAATATTTTTTTATATTTTAATGGGTTTTCAATGTAATACGTGACAAATTTGATTATTGTTTTATTACGCATCAATATGCTTCAATTGATGAAAATTTTGTATTCGAGGGTAACAGTATTATTAGAATCTTGTAAGTTTATCAAAGATCGGTGACCTTAACATTTTATTAATAAAAACATCTCGCTCCAAAATATTTTATCAACATGAACCCGTTTTTATTTGTAAAAGACTATTAAGATACAGAGTGGTCCGGATATTATCCTACCGGTAGCTATTTAAAAAACGCTTACAAATTTGACATCTTATTATAATTTTGCAAACTTTATCTATATTTAATTTTGTTTATTAAAAAAATTCGTTATTGGAAAATCAAATTAAGATCCGCCATGGTGGCGACAATTGGAATACTTGTACTTATAACCTCACATTCTTGGTCGTAGCCTTTTTTCATTCTGAGAATGTGAGTATAAATAGCCTTTTCTCACTGAACACAGAAAGAAAATCTCGAGGAAAATCTATGCCTGACAATGTAATAAAAAAATTATAATAAAATATACCTAAATAATTGAGAAGTTCTATGTATATCGTATGCACATATTCATAGTAGCTAATATTGTATAATATACAGGGTGTTTCTAAATTCATGCGACAGTTCAGGAGGTGATTGCTCGTTTGAAATTAAGATGGGTCTTCCCTATAACAAAATTTCCTCAGCGCACCCCTTTCCGAGATATCAACCTTAAAAGATGGTGACTGAATTTAAGTTTTTATTTTTTTTATAAAATGTCATTAAAGCTAGAAGCTGGAAATTCCGTAATTTTCGTGCACTCGCAAAGGACTAGCCGAGGGTATATTTTCAATATTCCTGTTAAATTATACGGGGGTGAAAATAACAGCCCTTACTTTATTACATTTATCAAAACGGTATGCGAAAAACAGTTGTGTGTCACACACGCAGGAAACACTTTAGCAGCCCTTAACTATGAGCCAGTATACTGTAAGCAAATGTTAACGTTTAATGCACAGTTAAAATTAAGACAATCTGTTAACCCATTTTGCTAGTCTGTATCTATGCATATTAAGCTTTAAAGTATTAGAGAGTTATTAGAACTTTTATAAGGTCAAGCAGTAATAGTGCTGTCCTTATAGTGACATATATACGCATGCGCATTTGATGTTTTGAATAAGGGAAACATTATTAAGGTTAGTGCTTGTCCTTATTTGTGCGCGATTACTGCAGTGCACTATCCCAACTTTATTTCATGTTTCATATTTACATGTCACAATTTGTAGGTGATCTATGTCATCTGTGACACCTACCTTAATATAATGTCATTATAAAGTTTCATGTTTCAATAACTCCAAATATTAAGTCTGTTTTAAGGTCGAGCACTATTTATTTAAGGTCATCACAATTACTGCAAGGCGGTAAATTCGTGTTTCCGTGTTTCACTATTAAGGGGCATCTACCAAATTCGACCTTGCACAATTATGCTTTGTATATTTTTTTGTTTCCCTACGTCCTCACGTTTAAGTTCACATAACGAAAATTTTATTAGAAATATGAAAGCTCCGCAACATGTAGGTAGCCAAGCGGTCCAAGCGGATTTTGGTTCACGTACTACTCTATAAGCTTCGTCAGTACTGAACTGGGAGACCGCCGAGACCGGCGAGCGTTGTATCAACAATGGAACGGCACGCGACTACCGAAGCAGAGAGACAATGTCAGTCATAGAAGGATAGAAAAGCGAGAGATGGATTTTTATCCGATATTTTAGTGGTAGCAACCGAATTTCAATAAGGAATTGTACGGTCATAAGTAATTTAAGGATTCTGAGATTTTTATATAGTATTCATAAAGCTTCAAATTAGACTTCTTATCAATTAGTTTTTCCATTTAATCCATATTTAATTCTTTACAAGGGCTCAAACTTTGCTTAATATGTGTAATTACCTCATGATTCGTATTTTTTTCAACAAAATTTGGTTAGCATTTCAAAGTTTTTATTCGATGAGAACTCTAAGTTCAACATTAATCTACATGATATATTTTTTCCTTATTTTTCAATACATCCATTACCTCAATATTCTTTGCAAAAAAACCTTCGAGATTTTGTCAAATCGCTACTCACCGTATTTCAATAAAGGGCCACTAAAATACCTAAAACTGTTGAAAACTCGCGAAAAAAGCACCTGTCAAAGTAAGAATGAAGCGAGCTGCATGAAGTAACAAGTTCTTACGATGCATCGTAAGGTAGGCAGGTACAGGGATCGTCATAGAATTACAGTTTTTGTCTGAATCTGTAGGAGGCTTCTTACTAACGGTTCACTCTTAGCTACGATCTTACGATTTGACGATCTTATGATGAGTCCTCATGTCATATTTTAGTTAGTTTTCATTGTTTACTGCATGTTTACTGGTAAACAACGTATGGCAGTTGTCAATTATGACAGCTATCTGACTTTCGCCACATGCCAAAACACACAAACTTCAACTTCAGCTGATCGTGGGACCCAAATCAATATGACCGATCTGTCAAAGTCAGCTGTTCTAGAATGGTCTATTGTAGCATTGAACAGCCTATAAACTAAGCAACCAATAATATTTTGGGTGTCACTTGTCTTGATTTAGTAATATTGAGGGGAGCATTATCAATTGCCACCGTTTTCAAATATCACCTTCGCTGTAAACTGACTTAATCTGAACTGAAATCAAACAATGGAAAACTAGTGGCAAAGAAAGTAAGGCTATAAAGCAATGTTCAACAATATAGTTCCGTTTTCTACCGCAAAGATGACTTATATTATTTAATACCCAGTAGTAAAAATCTAAGATAGAGTTTGTTCAGTTTTTCATTTAGCACAAAGGAAACATAATAAAATTGTATGTATAAATAACCAGTAGAATGTAAAAACATTCAAAACATATTATTTATTATAGCTTATCAATCGTTGCATATATGATTAATTGAAAAAATAATATATTCATAAAAAATTCTAAGTGAATAAACATGTATTATGTATATATGTATACGGGGACGGATGACTTGGGTGGTATTTGCTCATACAAAAAAACTTCTGATTTAAAAAAAAAATTAATTAGTTAATCTCTTGTTTTTTGTGACCCTTAGGTGATTACATCGATACTTAAAGCCATAATTATCAAATTTCTGATAATTTTTTCATCTGTTATCAATGTTTAAACACGTTGTTTATGTAACATATGTCTCTATTGACGCCTAATTAACGGTCATTATGTCTACCGCAAGATTGAGCTCCTCCATTTTGAATTAACGTTTATAAGTTTTTACCAATTATATTTAAAATCCACACAAATCGAGCACTAGTCCCACTATGCGGAATGAGTTTAAATTGATTTATTTACGGAACAATCATTCTTCCTAGTGATCTAAACCAATAAAGTTGAATCTGTAGAATTCGACATACAAAAATTTTGAAAAAAAATGGTAATATTATGTCATGAGCACTGCCGATAAAAGTGAAAACACAAACGCAATTAAAAAAGATCATCCTACACCAATGGTAAATGATAAATTGTTACAAATCCACTCAATTGATGGTTTTATTTGACGCCATATTGCGTTAGATCGTTTGTAGTGCTATCTAGCGGCACGTATTGAAAGTAGGTACAAGGTAGAAAACTGGGAAATCAGAAACTGTAATTAGTGTACAGCTATCTACTTTTAACTCACTTAGTAATGTCTATGTTGCCATGTTTCAATTATAAACTAACTAGATATTTCAGAGTTCCTGTAAAAAACCAAGACGCACACCTTAAATATGTTTGTGGTATTATGAATGTTATGTTTTCGTGTACATTTTAAAATTATCAAGTTTATTCATAATATATACTGGAAAAAAAGGTTTCTTACAATTCTGTACTTTATTTGTTTTAAGTTAAAAACCTAAATATTTATTATTTGCCACACTTCTATCATGGACAAAGATAAGTAAGTGTCACAATGTTACCAGCGCGTGGCCCTTTTGGAAAACTGAAATCATGGTATTGCTGGTATTGTGATACTCACTTATCTTTCTCTATAATAGAAGTGTGGCCATAAAACAAACAAAATACACAACTTTTCCTTTTTTATTAATATCACAAATATATTTAAGGTGTGTCTCGGGTTTCCACAGGAACACTGTAATATCTAGTTTGTTTATAATTGAAACATGGCAACATTGACATTTTTAAGTGATTAAAATGTAGATGATACCACATTAATTACCCTTAGTAGTTACCTATTTTTCTACCTCAGGCCTACTTTCGATAAGTGCCGTTAGATGGCACTACAATACGATCCACCACAGTATGGCGTCAGCTGAAACCATCAATTCAAAAAATTCTAACGTACGCCCATGAAAATTCGCACATGTTAGAACAAAAAGTATACAAATAAATGAACCTTCTGTAAAAATGTTATCGTCCGCCCAAGCTAGATGGAAATTTTGACAAATAAATTGAACTTCTTAAAAAAAAATTATTGTACGCCCATGATATAGCAATTTAAAAAAAACCCTTACAAAAATGATGGAATAAAATTGACTTATTACAAAAAAATTTTATTGCTACATGTCCAGGACGCCCCTGATATTATAGTCTAGGCGCAACACGTCACATTATCACATTATGCCGTCACCAACCGATAAGTTTTGCTCATGGCAAAAATCGCTGAACGCGATTAAAGATATTTTCACTTCAAAAAGAAACTAAATTGAGGAGACTAAATAGCACGTGGTTCGAATGTTTGTAAATAGTGATGCGTTTTCTAAGATAATATGCAAGGGACCAAGAAACCAATTATAACTAATTTGCCTTAATTAAATACAATTGAAGTTAGATTAGAGTACAAGACGGCCGGAGACAGTGCACAGCACCCATAATTTCGCTGGCTCATAGAAAATAGTGGTCTCACCGAACACACACTCTCTTATTGACGATAACTCCGGGTGATCCTGGCAAGACTGCATCCTTTGATTCCATCCCATCTCTTAAGGGATTGAGCAAGGGTATAGCGTTTGGCTAGCTCCGCAATTGTCGAAGTCGTTAGGCCGTAGGTGTCACTGGGTCCTAGAATTTTTAGTCCAGCAGCTTCCCTGGCTAAAGAATCAGCAATGCGATTTCCTTTACTCCTGTCGTGCCCTTTAACCCACCTCAGGATAATATTGTTATCTGCCGAGGCGTCAGCTGAATCTTGGTGGCACTCTAGTACTAGCCTCGATATAACACGTTGTCCGTTCAAGGCTAATAGAGCTTGTCTACTATCAGTGCAGATTATTATGGTTTTGCCAGAAATTCCTCTTCTGGTTAGTTCTTTTTTGGCAATTGAGATACCAGCCAGTTCTGTTTGAACCACGCTGGTATTGTTTCCCATTCCCCAATTAATCTTTAGGCTTAGTGCTCTCGAGTAAACTCCACATCCTGATCCTTCTTTCATTTTTGAACCATCTGTATATATGCGTATTGCATTTGCAGCATCTGGCTCTGTGTTCTGTTTTATTTGAGTTTTGTAGGGTTTGTTAAACAAAAACCTGGGTTAAATTGCATCGTTGGCTGCCTGCAGCAGAGGTAGCGCAGTGAGCGCTTTTTGCCATAGGCTTAACCTCAATTGGCCC
>CAJUYG010000021.1:411090-423813 GCA_910591675.1 Galerucella calmariensis | reverse complement strand
TATTCCATATTCAAAATTCGCCGACAAACGATACAAGGGTCGAAAAAATTGAAAAATAAAAATTTTCAAAAAAAAATCACAACATTCTTTTTATTGCTGAACCATGTCCTTGCAATGGTCTCCAAGTGAGTTTAAGGCACCTATGCAATCCTATGCTAGCTTAGAATTGACCTCTACAGAGTGTGTGCCTTCAGTGCAGCTTGTCTGTCCGAAAGAAAATTGCGTTTTTTTCAATATTGCATTTTAATTTTTTGTTTTAGTGCCTTAAAGGATGCAAATTATGGAATAAAGCACTAACCTCTACCTGCAGAGAAGCTTGTGTAAGTATTTTTTACATTTTAACACACTTTTTAATAGCCTCGAGGCTTTAAAAACCCTTCACAATACGTCATAAATGTACCAAAGTAAGGAACCCAACACTTGATATTATATCTTCTGTTGTATGAAACTTGGCGCAATATGACCAATCATAAGTAGTCTATAGAATTGTCGCTCCTCTTGGTTTTTAAATATGTGACTCGAATAATGAAACGTTGGAAAATATTTATTTTTATTTTTCAGAACTCCACCACCGAACGTCCAAATCCCAAAGAACTTTACTGTGTGATAGGCTGTAACGATGCCGTTACGAAATACTTTTCTAATTTACGAAAACTTCTCGGTACTCCACCGGCTCCAGCTCTCCTCGCAGACTCCTTAAAACCGGATTCATTGAAGTTAGAATGGAATTTTCCGCAAACTCAGGCTTCTGGTCTGAGTTGTTTGCTTCAATGGCAATACGAAGAGTTTGCCACGTCGAAATCTGCGTGGCAGTACTGCAGAAACACCACTTGGGATCCCGATATGAATGTTTTTTTCGTTCAAGACTTACAACCCTACACTAAATACAGGGTGAGTATTAATGTTGGAGGGTAAAATCTCTAATTTTTATAGCAGCTGTCAGATATATAGAGTATTTGATCGATAAAGGTAGCTCGCTGTATCTTAGTAATGAATTTAAAGTTTCTTACTTCACGGTTAGAGGGCGTAGTTTACAATAATAACTCAGAAACATTATTTCTAGTGTTTGGGGAGTAATTCAATAAAATGGTGATAATTTTTAGTCTGTTATATGGATTTTGACGTTTGAAACGCCATCTAACGGTGGAGCAGACAACTTGAAAACTTGAAAGGGTAATGGGGATATAGATTTAAATGAAATACTTAGAGCTTTGATTATGAAACAAAGATTTTAAAAAAAATTTTATGGCTCAGAAAGGGTTGGAAAGATTTTAGGAGCTATAGAATCACCCTTAAATTTTATCGATATGCTTCTTCTCTTTCAGTTTCGAATAGCCATAATCCACGATTCGAACGAAGGACGACATTTTGGAGATTTAGTCGTTTCGGGTGAGAGTGTTGTCATCATAACAACGGCTGGTGGTTCACCGGCTTCACCTCCGCAGAATGTACGAGCTATTCCTGTGGATTCGTCAAGTATAAGCATCAGCTGGGAACCCGGTCCCTTCCCGCACGGCCCTCTCCTTTCCTACGTACTCAATATCACCGATACCCATCGATCGGAAGTCAAGGTGTGATTCAGGGTTGTTTTGATGAGTTAAGGTTACGATATATGCATACATAATGTAGCGAAAATTAAATAGATCAAGTAGATACAGTGTGAGGATGTGAAAGTTTGCATAAATTCGATACGAAAATGATTCTAGACATTATTTACAATGTGAGGACGTAAAAATTTGCATAAATTCAATGTAAAAAATGATTCTATGCAGTTTATACAGAGTGTAGACATAAAAGAACCCTATAAATATATTTGATTTGAACCCATGTTTGTGTTTAATAAACTCTACAACTACAAAATACAAATAAAACAGAACACAGAGTCAGATGCTGCAAATGCAATACGCATATATACAGATGGCTCAAAAATGAAAGAAGGCTCAGGATGTGGAGTTTACTCCAGAGCACTAAAAGCCTAAGGATTAAGTGGGGAATGGGAAACAATACCAGCGTGGTTCAAGCAAAACTGGCTGGTATCTCAATTGCTACAAAAGGAATTTCTGGCAAAAACATAACAATCTGCACTGTTTCTTTATACATCTTTTTTAAACCCTTCTTTCTTTGACGGTACCTGAGGTATGTTCGCCATATCGAGACGTACAAGATGCCAAAATTTTATTCATTTTGACCGGGACCTAAAAAAGTGCGGAGTCCTTTGATAGTAACTCGATGTAAAAATGATTCTAGATAGCAATTGACTGCATAAATAATATTTGTAATGAAAAAACCTGCAGTCTAATATTGTTTTCTATGTTTTGAGACACTCTGTATTGAAAAATATCAAATTTAAACCAAAAAAAAGTTGACAGAAATAATATGAAACACTGTATATTTACTTATCATAATTTGAAATCGCAGCCTTAACTTACAAAAACGAATCTTGAACGTAGATTAATTTTTTTTGTATCTATATCTCTCTTTCCGATATTTCTATTTCTTCTTATTTACTTTCGAGCTTTTGTTATGTAAATTTAACGAGATAACCTGCGTATTTCGTGAGTTATTGAACAATACACTTTTCTGAATGAAAATAGAGTAGATCCACATATATACAATCAGTGCCCTTTTTGAATGCAAATGTTTAATATTATTATTTACATAAAAAGACAATTTAAAACTTCCTCCACACTGAAATTTTCGTATACTCGTATGTAAGGCAAAGCTTGACATGCGTTGTATCAAAATAGAATTAGAAAATGCCGTATGTTCTTGTTTATACTAGCCTGTACCCAAAAAAGCGTTGATTAGCAAGTTTGGGTCTTATTCTACTTATTTTTCACATTAAAGTCGATGGTAAGAACGGCTACCATTTAAAATAATGATGTCTACTTTATACCTACATGTGTCATGAAATATCGGTCTATTTACATTACAATATTTTTATCACTTATCACTACTCCTTTCAATTTACTTTTGTGTTATAACAGTCTATTGTTTATACTAACAGCACGTACTTACCTGCATGAATTCTTCTTCTTTGCTTTGTAAATATTTGCTTTCTTTATATTTTCCATTATGAAACCATAAAAGGAAACAGTTTCTAAATTATGGGGGTGAAGTTAAAAATTGAAAAATCGTGTTCATAGGGCTAGTCTACGTTACGTAGTTTGATAGTTGCCCTGAGATAAACCAGCGTTTTCTGCACAACATGTGGTTTTTAATACCTAGTTGTTTGATTTAATGTTTTTTTCGACGTGGTTTTAAATGCTTAGGCATTTTAAAAGCTGTTTACCATAAAAAGGATCACTAAATAATACAAAACAACAAAATTACAAATTTGAAATCTATCCAAATAATTGTTTATCCTTAGGGCGACTAACTAATGTTAGTTGATGGACATGCACTATTTACGACTAAACCACAAACGCTTGATGTATAACACTGTATAAAGTCCATTCATATAGTATGTACAAAAAGTACGAGGAGTAATAAACCCTAATTAAGTATGCAAAACCTTTACAGGGAGCACCATGAAATTTTTGATAAATCTCTTACTTTAAATTACATTTCTTCCGTAAATCTAAAAACCAGGTAGATCGACCCCGTATTTGTTTCAGTTGTAGCAAAGTTTAGGGTTTCTTCATTGTTAAAGGATTAGCAGATAAGCAATAACGCAATGCAGTGGTGTGTATTTTGGGAAAAAAATACGTTTTAAATTATAATATAATAAAAAATGAAAAGAAATAATTATTGGCATACATTTATTACTTACATTTTATTCTATATCCGACTCGGAAGAGAAAGAATCGTTGTTGACATTAATAATAATAGGGTCGATTAAATCATCACAAATATTGTCAATTTTCCACATATTTGCCTCTACTTTGATAACATGCTCGATACAGTTTGTCCAATTTTCCTTACTAACATGACTTACAGCACTCTCAAACAATTTCACAACATCGTTTATTTTAAAAGTAGTATTTTTTTCCAACTTCCCCCTTTACCTGAGCCCATATTAATTCTATGGGATTAAGTTCACAATGATAAGGGGGAAGTCGAAGAACTGATATACCACGAGAAGAAGCCATTTCTTCTACAATGTAGGTTTTGTATTTATTCTTGTTCATTTTTGCAATTCTGTAAAGTTCTTTCCTTAGTGGATCTTTTGGAAACTTAATATTTTTCGAAATAAGCCACTCCAAAAGCTCTGCTTTACGCCAACGACTTGTGGGCAATGCTTCTCGTAACCGTGAATGGTAACTTGCGTTATCCATAACAATAACAGCCCCTTTTGGAATCAGATCCAACATTTGAACAAACCATTCCTCGAAGACATCCCCATTCATATCTTCGTGATAGTCCCCCGTGCGTTTTGAAATAAAAGTTAATAATCCACCATCAACAAAACCTTCAGAACTTCCAACATGGACAATGATAAGTCTTTTTCCTTTTCCAGATGGTGGCTGCAAACCTAACGACAAACCTTCCACGAATGCCTGCCTTCCGCTTTTAATGTTTTCATCTTGCCAAGATTTGGAAACTGTATATCCAGCATTTATCCATGTTTCGTCTAAGTAGAATATTTTCAAATTTTGTTCTCTGGCATGTCGAATGCTTCTTAAATAGTCTCTTCTCCAAAAAACTATTTCCGGTTTATCTATCAAAAGAGATTTTCTATTATGTTTTGTATATCTGAAACCCACATCTTTCAAAAGTTTGCATAATGTCATTCTGGAGAATTTTGGATAGTCCGTATCTTCTTGCACTGATGTCATAATTTTGTCAAGTGTTGGAATTTCCTTTCGTAAGTAAAATCCATGGACTTTACGCCTTAGTCTTTGTTTTAATGACTCATCGATCTCAATTGGTTTTCGGCCTGAAGGAGTTTTAGGGGGTTGAAGAGTTCCTTTCTTGCTTTCTTTTAGTAATCTATAAATTGTTGATTTAGCAACACACAACATAGCAGCCGTTAATTCCACAATATGATCAACACTTGCACTTGGATCCTTGTTTTTCAATGATATATAACAATTCAATATCAGAGTTTTTTCATTTAAAGATAATGAACCTGTTTTTGGTTGTTTAGATGGTCCTTGGCTTATCGACATTGTTTGGTACTTGCACAATTAACATTCAACAAATGTTTTGAATATATTCCAACTGTTTACAATATTATGAAAACCATACAACTTCATACAACTTTACTCAAAGAACTAATACTAAGTACTGATTTAATGTACCTACTTTCTTTTAAAATAATATTCCCGATAATGTTTCTAAGAAAAGTTTACTCAAAGAACTAATACTAAGTACTGATTTAATGTACCTACTTTCTTTTAAAATAATATTCCCGATAATGTTTCTAAGAAAACTGGGTTGTTCAATACAAAATGTACCTTACGGTATACCCTCTTAAAATATATTTTGGTACGTCTATGAAATCTACTTAAATGAATGATTTATTACTCCTTGGCCTTTCTATATAGACTATAAGTAGGGTCCAAAATACAAACAAATAAATCAATCAAAATTCTCAACGTACATTTACATATACAGTGTGTAAAAGCCAAATGGAATAAATTCATTATTTCGGTTACTGTACATATTTATAAAAAGTCCCGAAACACGTCAAATTTAAATTATAACTTGACATTCTTTAACGTGAAAATGCAACCCCTACCTTCAACCCCCTTAGAATGACAGGTACAACCCCCAATTTTTTAAATGGGAAGTATAGGCTTGTGATATATCATTTGAAAGGTCTCTTCATTCTCTATTCAAAAATGTTATTGTTTTTAAATTTAATGCAAAAATTAACATAAAAAAAATTAATATCATGTTGTTACCGAAATTCGCTACAATACAATCAAAAACTAAAATGTAATGCAAAACGTAATAAAATGTAGAACACGAAAAAGAACTATGAATGTTAATGAAGTAGATGTTCAAAATGTTCTCCGCGAACGTCTTGGCAACATCCTAATCTCAAATAAAACTGTCTTCTAACATTATTTAACATATCAGGCGTGATCGACCTAATCGCAAGCGTTATTCGTTCTTTTAAGTCATTTAAATCAGAAGGTTTAGTTTTGTACACATGGCTCTTCACATATCCCCATAAAAAGAAATCTAATAATGTAAGATCAGGTGATCGCGCTGGCCATTCAATCGATCCTCGCCTCCCTATCCACCGATTGGGAAATATTGTATCGAGGTACTGCCGGACATTAAGTTGGTAATGTGGTGGTGCTCCATCCTGCTGAAACCATATCGTATTCGCTGGAACTTGAGGATTACCTGGATCAGGATATAAATTTGCCAACGTTGGAATGACATCATTTTGAAGTAGTGCCAAATAATTGTTGCCATTCAAGTTGCCCTCAATAAAAAAGGGACCAATTATATTGTTCCCTACAATCCCTGCCCAAACATTAACCTTTTGAGGGTATTGAGTGTGTTCTTGTCTCATCCAGTGAGGATTTTCCGTGGACCAGTAGCGGCAATTTTGCCGATTAGCATGACCGTTAAGTAAAAAAGTACACTCATCAGAAAACATAACGTCTTCTAATTGGATAATATTGTTATCCAACATGTCCATCATTTGCTCACAAAAAAAAGTTCTCCTATCAAAATCGTCTTCCATGAGCTCCTGAGTAGGTATCATCTTATACGGATGCAATTTATTTTCTTTTAATATGTTTGCTATCGATGTATGGCTAGCATTGAATGTAGTGGATGCCTGTCTACTCGATGTATGTGGGTTTTCCTGAAACTCAAGCAACACATCTAATTTGAGTTCATCACTCAGTGCATTAGCAGCTGCTTTTTTTATCTGCCTTACATGACCAAACTCGCGAAACTGCTTTTCTATTTTACTTATTGTTCCTTGGGATATAGGCGGTAAATTAGGAAATTTCTCATGAAATAGGCGAGTTACTTCCTGTTGTGTTCGGATGTTATCTCCGTAACCAATCATTTGTAAAACTGTTATTTTATGCATTTCCGTTAATCTAACCATTTTTCAGAATTGAATTGAACAAACTTTATACTTAAATTACAACAATGACAACTTAAATAAAACAATTTACTACTGCTTGTTAAAATAGCGTTGCCACGGAAATTCTTTAAAGTTTTTTAATGGTTACCATCTAAAAACCACATTGCTACGGTTTTTGTTCACTTTCTCATTATCAAGACCTAAACGGGAAATAAGTTTTAAGTAATATTGTAATAAGTTCCGAGTATATTTTAGCGAATTTCGGTAACAACATGATATTAATTTTTTTTATGTTAATTTTTGCATTAAATTTAAAAACAATAACATTTTTGAATAGAGAATGAAGAGACCTTTCAAATGATATATCACAAGCCTATACTTCCCATTTAAAAAATTGGGGGTTGTACCTGTCATTCTAAGGGGGTTGAAGGTAGGGGTTGCATTTTCACGTTAAAGAATGTCAAGTTATAATTTAAATTTGACGTGTTTCGGGATTTTTTATAAATATGTACAGTAACCGAAATAATGAATTTATTCCATTTGGCTTTTACACACTGTATATCATTCATAAAATGGAAGGATTTTGCGTAAATAAAAACCATCAATCAGAGGATGAATGGTAGATTGTTAAGAAAAATTTAAAATACCTAAAATATCTGGTACTTTGCGAAAGATGCAGCTGGATGTCTTTTGACAGTTTATACTTATATAAAAGTGACAACCTCGGTAAAGACCGCTACATTTAGACGCTTCTGTGTTTGAGTGTATTACTACATCACTCCGCCATCTATAGAGCCTGAAATCCTTAAAGTTATGCTAAGTATAGTATAGTAAGTAACTATTAAGGGTCACTTATTAAGATTCTATCTCTCAAGTTGGATTATTTTGGTGCCAGAGATCCCCTTTTCCAAAATGAACTGATACCTCAGACACCCCTAGCCAAATTATTTGAAATATCCTGTCTCTAATTTTTTCCCTATTGATACAAAATACAGTATCCACCAAAATAAACAGTACCGAAAATAAAAATAAAAATTAATTTTTAATTTCTGTAATGTAAGTGTTCAAAATGTTCACCATTTCGACGCAAACAAGCTTCATATCGATTTTGTAAGTCAATAAACATATTTATAAAAAGTGGTTGATGTAACTGCCGAAAAATATTTTGTATTCTTTCCCGTAGTTCGGCAATATTCGCCGGCGGATTTTCCGAGTGAAATATTTTGTCCTTCATTATGCCCCAAATGTATGCGTCAGGTGGCGTCAGATCAGGTGAATGAGAAGGATATTAAATTTTTGTTGATATTTTATTGACACCTGTTCTAAGCTTGGACCATCATTACGACCTTTTCCGTATGAACGAAAATAATGCTCTACCAAAAAAACTTTTTCTTCCGTTGTTAGAACCATTTTTAAATCAAATTTAACTGCAGCGTACTATTAATATATCAACTAATGACAATTAAGTCAAATATGACAAATCCATATTACATAAACAACTCCACAGCACTCTCTGTTTCGGTACTGTTTATTTTGGCGGATACCGTACTTACCAATTTAAAAACTTGTGTATGAACTTGATCATGATATCTTTTGTGATAAATTGTATATATGCGTCAAATACAGGGCAAGTCAGAACGTACCGGAAAGGCTTGTACGCGTACTCATTTTCTTGCACGAACTTGCCCACAGTTGGTACACTTAACACACAGTATCTTTAAAGTTTCAAGTAAGAGAACTTATATGTTAATTAATAGGGGTTGATTTTTGGACCTAGTCGACCAACCAATATTAGTTTTCGTTTATGTCGACCACTTTGGGAATCATTGGCGTAGCCGAACACATTGACATGGGATTTTTATATACCGGATGTCTCATTATATTTCACTTTGTGTCAAGAGACACTAGCTATTATAAAAGTTTTCAAAAGGACGTAAAATTGATTTGAACATAAACTGAAATTTACATTAAAATACATAAAAATAAAAAACTTTTTCTAATAATTGATCGAAAGGTTTCTAGTTACAACTATAGAATAACTGACACCCTTTTATGGTTTCTATCTATCGTGCATTTAAAAAAACGTTTATTTAATTTACATGTTTACACACAGGATATACCTCCTGACAAGTTTGATATCGTGGTAGCAGATTTAAAAGCACTAAACAATTATACCGTTGAATTGAGAATGAGGAACAAAAATGGTTCAGGACCACCGGCGACTGCATCAGTATCCACGCCAGCAGAACGACAAAGTTAGTAGAAATTTTAATTAATAATATTGTAATTAGTATCAGGAAAGAATATTTTATATTTTTATTTAATTTAGCGAGAAACAATATAATTTTAGACACAGCCGGCATGTTAACCGTTTTGCAAATAAGCATTTCGTAGTCCTATTTCCCAGAGGAATTTTAGGATGTCTGCAGGCTTTAACTTAGGTAAATGTTCCTCTATCTCCCAGGTGCTGTGCTCTAGGATTCTGAAGTGCTGTGCAGTTGGAAAGTATGTGGATGGAGGTTTCTTCTTCCATGCCATGAAATCTACATTTTGAGCTTTTTCAGACGACAGTGTCCTGTTAGGATACCTGTTAAAACTCTTAGCGCAGTTTTACTTTGACTTATTCATTCATTTGATCTCAACAGGTTGTAGTCACCCAGAAAAATCTTTGATTGTATAAGCCCTACTAGATCTTTGCAATGGTCAGATCTCTTTTTCTCGGCTTTACCTATTTCTTCCAATATAACATTGTGGCAGATTCCGCAAAAGTGTTCAGGCCCCCAGAAAGGTATTTCAGTCCCTCATCCCTCCCCCTATGTATGTGTGTATAAGGGGTGATATTCACTGAGACCTAAAAGATCTTTTGTACCCCCTAATTTCTACTTAGTTCCTGAGGAAAGCCTCGGACACTATTAGCTCCTTTAGTCCTATTTCCCGGAGAAATTTTAGGATATCATCAAGCTTTAACTCTCCCTCTTCTATCGAGTAGTCTCCTAGGTGGCCAGTTTTTATTATTATTAAATTCGCAGCTTTATAATTATTATTGATTGTATTTATCAAAAAAATTCATGCAGCATTAGCTGGTAAACTTCAGCATCCCACCTAAGTTTCATATTAGTCAAGGATTGTTCGTGTTTACATTTATCGAAGACAGTTAAAAAGGGCGATTTGTAATTAAGACTAGACGTGGACATGCAGAATTAGATATATGGGCTACATAATATGGAAATTATTGGCACAAGATTATGAAACATGAGCCAAAATAAGAGCTCAATCTATGACTACTTCATTAATTACTCGAAAACTTATTTTGTTACAATAAACCAAATAATATCTAAATAAATTGCGCAGTATTTTTTTACGTTGTTGTGGAATGATGAGTTAAATTGATAATTTTTCATTCGCAGTTACAAACGTCACCAAACCTCCATTAATACTTGGTACGAATTCAACGATTTTGGAGTTAAATATTCTTTCTCTGGATGAAGAACCAAAAGTTTTGTATAAAAGCAACATCGAGCTGAAAGGTAAGACTACATTGACCTTTAAACTTTCGAATATTCTAATAGGGCGTTCTACTTCAAGTTTTGACTCTATATTTTTTTGGTAATATGAATAACCGGCAAATGGGTTCTTATATGTATAAGAATAAAATTATTTTAATAAATTTTCTGCTAATCAACCGAAAGAAATGGAAACAAAAATCTACTGAAATTATGCAACTTATAATGCAGATACGTCATTAGTTTAAATGTGAAGTTGTCGATAATCTTCATTTGCTGTTCTATGTTTCAACTTGTTCATGACAAATAATTGACATTATTTTGACATCTATCACTGTCGTTAACTTGTTAAAATTGAAGCAACGAATATACCAGAATATACACGGTGTCACGTAAAGAAGTACCGTAAATTAGAGGCATGATAGATCGTTAAGAAATATCTAAAATACCCTAACACAACATTTCTCTATCTTTCTTAATTCGTGAAGATGTTAAAAGGTGCAGAATGAATACATATTTTATTTCACATCTCCTTGGGGGATGGTACAACCATTGTCTAATATATTAGACAATGGTACAACATAGTATTAATTCTGTCAAATTCTAATAAGCCAGTGGCGTGGTACGAGGGGCTCGTAAACTTTTATTATTATTTGCAAAAGATCTGCAAGTAGGTGCTGCAAATTTATTTGAAAAAAAATGCAACTCAAAAAAGAGTCTTACTGCAATAGAAAGTTGAAAATCTTGAAAATGGAGTGTTGTATCGGGTTCAACAAGGAGTACCTTTTATGTAGAAAATTTAATAAAGAATTGCAGACAAAAGTCTTTAGCTCTAAATACAGGGTGTTTCAAAAATATGTTACAATAAAAGATTACGGTATCTTCGCTAACATTTTTTGGTACTTCAAGTGAAAACAACTATTCTGTTGTAATTTAATTTTAATTTTTCAGGTATCGGGTTTCATTACAACCAAAAACTTCTCTTTATCACCGACAGCGACGGATTCGTTTCGAAAATACCGTTGTACCAGGATTCCAAAACGAGTACTACTAACCCTTATGAAAAATTCAGAAATTCTTCTAAAAAAATAGACATCTTGGAACCGCAAAATTTAGATTTCAAACCACTAGACATTACGGTGGATTGGTTAAACGACCAACTATACATTTTGGGCGAAATTAAATTCAACACAGCATATATTATCAAAAGATGTAATTTAGACGGTGGCAATTTGATGGTCGTTTATGCTGGACTCAATCAAAAACCGTCTTCTCTACAAATCGATCCTCTAAATGGGTAAGTGATTTTTTTTTCAAACCAAATCTTCACGAGTTCAGGAATTAGTGACAAAAAGCATGAGATTGATGGTCGTAAAGAACTAGAGACGATTTTTCTTGCATATACCTGGAGTACTTTGGTATCGGACTCGACAGTACTATGCGTATATGATATATAATATTTTAAATTATTTTCTACTTTCAGCATAAACCATAGAATACTGGAATAAACACAAGATCTAAATATTTTTTGGTTATATACGGCTTAAAACCACAGAAATAAATATTATTTGCAAAGTTTAGGAAAATTGAATGACAACAAAAATGATCTTTGATCCCATACTAGGTACCTATACCAAGAAAAATCGTCTTGATTGCTGAGAAATATTTTATAGATTACGTAAAAAATTTGGTTAGGTTTTAATTTTTAAAGTTAACCATACATAATTGTATTGGCGTTGGCATTTGATTATTTTTTCGAAGAAGATGATGAAGTTGTTTTGTTGAATATGCGAAGTGGATATAAACTTTAAATTTCTCTCCTTCTAGATATTTGTTCTGGGTGATTCAAGATTATAACAACGGTGGGTTTTTCCGGCTCGATATAAACGATATCGGTAATGGTATACCAGCAGACAAGAAAATTAAAAAAATACTGAACGAAACGGAATTAGGCGCCTTTACATTCGAATATCACAATTTCAATGTATTGGTATCGTATCAAAGATTGAATACTATAATGTCAGTAACTTTAGACGGGTAAGTATTTATTCTTCTTATATTCAACTATAAATATATACTTTTCCTACGATCACATAGGAAAGTGACATATATCGCACTGTCTAGTTCTATGAAAAGTGGCCTTTATTCATACGCGTACGGAAAAAAAATTATCCCTACGTGTATATACGGATAAAAAAGCTGTCAAATGAATTTTTATTA
>CAJUYG010000021.1:325148-386482 GCA_910591675.1 Galerucella calmariensis | reverse complement strand
TTTTAACACGGTCCTAAATTATTTGTTCAAATTGTATCACTAGCTGTAGTGCTATAGTGGATAAGGCAATAAAAAAATTTCACAGCAAATGACTAAGGCCAAAATAGCTTGAAAAAGAAGATTGAGTTAACCCAATACGTTTTTGACATCGAAAATGTCATGAGAATGTATTGAATGGAAAGTTGTTATTTTTTAATAAAAATGAGGAGAGGTATAGGTGTAGGAGCAATCAGAAAAGATAAATTAGCACAAGAAAAATATAAAGGCAAAGGAAATGAGATACAAGAAAATCAATTTGAACAAATGACCAAACAAATGGAAGTCTTCAAAACAAACCTAGAAGATTTTGCTACGAAACACAAGAATGAAATAAGAAAAAATCCGGAATTTAGAAAACAATTTCAGGTACACCAATAGTTAGATTATACATGAAATTCATAGTATCATATTAATTTGCAACATTTGATCATCACTTAACTAGCAACATCTCTCTGCAACACTTTACACAAATATATAAAGTTAACCATAGCGGGAATGTTTTCATATTTCCTGTACTCACTACAAATGAAGATTAGAAGCAACCATTTATTAGTTAATGCATGTATTTTTAGGAAATGTGTGCTAGTATTGGTGTTGATCCATTATCATCTGGCAAAGGTTTTTGGTCTATATTGGGAATAGGTGATTTTTATTATGAACTAGCAGTACAGATTGTAGAAGTTTGTTTAGCCACAAACGATAAAAATGGTGGTCTTATCAGTCTAGATGAATTAAGAACAAAATTAATAAAAGCAAGGGGACAAAACAAAGCTCACCAGGAAATCACAAAAGATGACTTAATTAGAGCAGCACGAAAATTAAAGATATTTGGAAATGGATTTAACGTAATACCAATGGGTAAAGATAGATACATGGTAAGTCAATTGATAAAATTTGGTATATTTTGTTGATTGAAAATGTTTGCAGGTTCAGTCTGTACCTGGTGAACTAAGTATGGATCATTCCACAATACTTCAACAAGCTGAGAAAAACGTTGGTTGTATATCGGTATCGTACTTAGTCAAAGAACTGAGTTGGGAACAACAGAGAAGTGAAAAAGCTTTGGAGCACATGATGAATCAAGGACTTGCCTGGTTGGATTCTCAACATCCTGAAGAATGTCAATATTATTTTCCTAGTCTGTACACTGCCTGCATAAACTCAAATGTTTAAGTTTAATTCGTATTTTTATTTTTTATAACTAGGTATAACAAAACATGAAATTAGAGAAGACCCTGAGATAATGTCGATTTTACATGTATTTGACAGTATTCAACCAAATAAACACAGATATATTTCTGTTAATGCACAATGTGTATCCAACATCGTTTCTTTATTTCAATCTTTTAAAAAATATTGACAGGGTTTAAATTTGATTGAATTTTATGTCTGGTCAATCCAGTTGTGCTGATGTATTTGTGTATTGGAAATAAACTTTATTTTTAATGTGGAATTTTGATATAAATAAAAGAACCTACTGTTCATCCTTAACTACAGGACAAATTAACAATCCGAAAAATGATATGTCAATTTTATATTGATTTAGACCTTGACTATTTGAAAGTAAAAGATTAAAATATCTTCTGTATGTTCAGTTCCTTGTGGTGTACTCATTATTCTTTTTCATTAATTTATTGGGAATACAAACCACAATGTTTTTTATTTTGTCCAATTCAACATTTCGGAGATAACTACAAAGCCTCTAGGGAAGCTGCAGAAATTTATAGTAATATATTTTTCCATTATAAACAACTTTCCATAATTAAAGCTACTTTACTCTTGAACCAAATTCATATTTTAATATAGAAATAAAAAAATTTGACATCTACCATTTACTAAATGGACCATGTTGAACTTTTTATAAAAGTTTCCCATGTGTTGCCAACTTTTTCAGACATACTATAGATCAAATAATGAACTTCGTATCTCAAAAAAATTTACTGGTTCAGGAACAGTCAGGTTTCAGGAAATCGCACTCATGCGAAACTGCGCTGCAATTCCTAGTTTCTTCTTGGAAGACAGAGTTAGTTAAGAAGGGGATTATTGGTGTGGTATTTTTGGATTTTAAGAGAGGATTTGAGACTGTAAATAGAGAGCTATTACTACTTAACTGCGTAAGTATGGTTTTGTGAGTAAAGTATTGGATTGGTTGACGTCTCATCTTGAAAATAGAAAACAGTCTGTGAAGTATAAGAGTTCATTCTCAGAAATGGTAGATATGGACCTAGGAGTTCCTCAAGGTTCCGTTTTGGGGCCATTACTTTTCCTACTGTACATTAATGACATAGTGAGGCATGTTGTGAGGTGTAAAATTAAATGATTTGCAGATGACACTATGCTATATTTTGCTGGTAGTGCAGATGAAATAGAGAAATATTTAAATGAGGACCTAACTAACATATTTGAGTGGTTATGTGACAATGGTTTGAAAATTAATATTCAGAAAACCAAATTTATGATTTTGGGGAAAAATGTGTTATCAGTAAAATTAATAAGTCATTTAACATTACAATAAATGATGAAAGGGTTGAGAGTATTCAAGTTTAAACATTTGGGAGTGATGTTAGATCCAGAATTAAATCTACATGAGCATTGTAAGTACATAGAAAGAAAAATTGCAACTAAAATATATTTCCTAAATAGAGTGGCTAGTAAAATTTCTAAATTTGCAAGACTCACTATATACAGGTCAATCGTGTCGCCCCATTTTGACTATTGGAGTATTGCAGTACACTGATATATTTTGCTAGTAAAAACAATCTCAACAGATTGCAAATCTGCAGAATAGGGCAATGAGGACAATACTTAAATGTAATAGGCGCACATCCATTGAATAAATGATGGATACATTATCAATTATGTCTGTTAAACAACGACTGACATTGAATTTGTTGATATTCATTTTTAAACTTAAGAATAAGAAAATACCGAGTTATCTTTGTGACCAGATGACATATATTTCGGACATGCATGCATATAACACAAGAAATAGTGCACTTAATCTGTATGTTGGTGCTGACTACGTGGGTATTGACTCGCTGTTTAATTCTGGGCTAGTATTATTTAATAGCTTACTAAATACACTTAAGCAGTGTCATATGTTGGGATCATTCACAAGACAAATAAAAGAATATGTACTTGCAAATGTTCCGATTAAATGAGACTTTTTATATTATAATAATTATATTCGAAAATGTTCTTAAAAAATTTGTATTTCGAGTGTTTTTTTTTATTATTTCTTTTAATTACGTTTTATTTTTAACTGTTATTATATACCATTATATACTTTTTTGACTTATACATGTACAAGAGCTTCTGCTAATAAAGAGTGTTAATAATAATAACTGTATATTAAAAAACTGTACTTACTGCTTGCCAAATATTCAAGACATTGTCATTGCCTCCACTAGCAAGATATTTTCCATCTGGAGACCATTTCAACCCACATACTTCTTGAGTGTGTCCAGATAATGTGGCAATTTGATGATCTCTTTGTCGAACATCATGATGTAATATCTGACCACTGCGGCATCCACTGGATAAAACATAAGAGTTCCAAGCTAAAGATCCTACTCTAGCAGAATGTCCCTCCATAATTCTAAGTTTTTTAGATCTTGTACAATCCCATAATTCCACAGTTCCTTAAGCCAAATATTGAATTAATTCATATAAAAATTTTCCACTTATTAAAAAGAATTAAGAAAGCTATAGATAAATGGTACCTAATTTAGAAGATTGACATTAATTTGGTAAAAGTAGGAGTCTAAATTAAGCAATGTATGCAGACAATGCTTTACTATAATTTCTTTACTTACCATTAGTAGTTCCCACTGCTAAGCAATATCCATCTTGTATCCATGACAAAGAACAAACGTAGTCATTGCCTTCTAATTCTAACAATTGTTCAATATTTCCTGTAGCTAAAATACATCAACTGCTTTTACCAATGTTTTTTTTATTTAATAAAATAAACTACATACAAAATTCGCTTTTTTTGTTGCTTACCAGCATTCCATAAATAAACGTGAGACCCCAAAGCTGCTGCCAACACATTATTTGAACCCCAGTCAATTAAATTTAAGTAGAAATCATCTACTATATCTGGAGCATCAAGAATTCTGTCTGGTGCTTGAGGAATATATCTACCACTACTTTTTGTTGAAGCAGGTGTCTTGGCTTGAGTGTAAATAACTTTCATGGGATTCTGAAATCCTTCAGGTGCAGATGGAGGTTTATTTTTGTATGCAAGAATTCTCTGATTTACTATATCAGCTCCATAAAGATTTTCTGACATAGCTTTTTGAAGTCCTTTATGTGTAGGACTATCAGATTTATTGGTTTCATCTTGAGTTAGTTTTAAGTGAGCCAAATCTAAGTTACTAGCACTTCTAGAAGGAATAAAACGGTCTCCTCCAGGTGTCTTTGATCCTTATGAAAATGAGTGTTATGTTATAATTGGAATGTTATGACTACAAGTGAAATTTTATTAATTTAATAATGTAATTTACCTTTATTAGGAGTAGGTGTCCTGTTTTTCTTCGGAGTCTTTGATGGTGTCTTATTACGTTGATAATCACTCTCGGCACCTTTGATGGGTGTTTTGGTGGAGTTTAAGGCGGAAGATGATAGGGACCTTAGTTTGGACGAATTATTTGAACTAGTATTCGAAGAGCCAGATTCTTTTTTCTTCTGCCAGCGAGGCGCGGGGCCATTAACTGGACCCTCCATATTTAATAAACTATTAACGTCATTCCAAAATTTAAACTGAGACATGACAGTATAAAATTATAAACTTATTGTATAGTTATTATACAAAGTATCGATAGAAGCAGTCTGGTAGAATTGTAAAAACAGAATACAAAAAAATGTCGTTTTGTTTTTGTGTAACGGTCTTTTCGAATTTGAATGCCTTTGAAATGACAGATGACAGGAACACAAACCATAGATCACCAAGAGACTGCGTTCTGCTGTATCATTTACCCTGTGTCTATGCTCAAGCATGGCCACCTAGAATACAGATGTAGATGGCCATGGCTAAAGCTCCAATCCAGACTCTTTTTACCTTAGCTTGCAACATGCTAGGTAAACGCCACTTTAAGTAAAAAATAAGACAGTTAATTTTTTTAAAATTTTATACATAACCTCTACTTATGATGAATACATTTTGAAATTCAAATTTTTGGTATTTAAGTTGAATCCACATATTTATTCATGATTGTATGCTTACAAATTTATGTGTGCTGCGGAATATTCAAATGAATTGAATTCAAAAACCAATATAAAATATTGGTATATTGTAATTTCAAATAAAATACTCTAATAATTTATTTCAAATTATGAGTTCCCAATCAAATGATGCACCAGCATCCTTATACTCTACATTACAAGAAATAAGAATTGTTAATTTAGATTCATATATGAGTTCCCCCATACAGGGCCTAGATGTATTGTATTCCGAGTTTAGAGGTTCATCTGTAAATCAAGTTCCCGTTTTGAGATTATTTGGATCTATACCGTCAGGTAGTCAAAGTATACTTATATCCAATATGCTCTTAACTTATTTTATTATTTGAAAAAAATGTTTATTTTCACTATTAACTTGAAATTTTATTCTGTTTTAATATAACAAAATTTAGTTTATGCCATTATTATTAGGTACTTTTAGGTGAAAAAATATGTGTCCACATTCATGGAGTATTTCCATATATTTATATTCCATATGATGGAGTTCAAGATGCCAATAGTTTTATGTATAAAATTGCCTCTTGTATTGATAAAGCTGTTAATATATCATTAAACCAGGCTGCGTCTAATATGCAACATGTATATAAAATTACTCTCGTATCTGGAATGTAAGTAATATTACTTTTTTAAGCCTATTACCAATTTTTTATAGATAAATATGTCTTATACTGCACACATTTGCATTGTTAAATTAATTTCTGTTATCAGACCAATGTATGGATACCACACCAAAGAACATCAGTTTTTCAAAATATATCTTTATAATCCTTTACTTGTCCATAAAGTAACTGGCCTACTGATGAATGAAAGCACTCTTGGAAGTCAGTATCAACCACATGAAGCTCATTTACCTTTCACTCTACAGTTTATGATAGATTACAATTTACATGGAATGAGTAATATGATCCTGTCTAAAATAAAGTACAGATATGATCCTAACAATATCAATGATTTGAATATTAATACTAAAATGTTTCTTCCTACATCTGTGAGTAAAGTTAGTGTTTGTCAATTAGAAGGTGATTGTTTGGCAGAAGATATAATTAATAGGTAAGAATGAATTAAATTTGAGTAATTAGTTTTGTAGAAATTTCCAGTAACTTATTTCTGGCAGGTTTAATTTTATGCAACAATAACTTAATTGTAGACTAGAAGTAGCATCAGGCAATATTGGTGCCAATCCAGGAATAGCTGCTTTGTGGGAGGATGAAAAACAAAGGCGTAGAAATAAAGGTCTAAAATCACAAATAGAACATTTACTAGAATTAGTAAGAAATAATATTCCCCCTACAAAATCTCACATGATCTATAAACAAGCTCTAGCTGATAGATTGGCAGTTTTTTCTAATGAAAAAAATATGGTTGATAAGTTGAATGCTTCAGGTAAACTTTATTCTGATTACTGTTTCTTTGATAATATTTTGTACAATGCATATTTACATTAAGAAAATGTAAATTCTCATTTTCAGTAACAATTCATTTATAACATGGTTTAATTTATTTTCAGTATATCCTGCTGAAACTCCAGATTCTTCTAATATTAGAAATGCTTCCATGGTAGATTCTCAAACTCTGTCCAGCATAGATAGTAATTCATTTACATCTAGTGATTTAGATGAAACTCTTGTGAGTGCAGAAATTAGTAGTTTAAATATAACTCTAGATCAAGATGCTCAACAACTTTTACAAGTACTAAATGAATTAGGTAAGTTTTTACTGTTGAATATTGTCTTACTTACCTATTTTGAAAATTATTTAATTTCAAAAATTCGCTACATTACACTAAAAACCTAATAAGTAACTTTTTAGAGGAAAATGCCAAAGAAATGGAAGAAGATTCAATATTAATTCAAGTGTCAGAACAATATGATCAAGATGCCGATGAAAACGAATTTGATTTTAGTATATCTTTGGATTCTGTGCAAACACCAGTGAAAGTCAGCCCTGAGAAAGGTTGTAGTGATGAAAGTGATGATGATTTGTTGAATACTACACTCATTCCTCAATTAGATGGCGGTTTTGATGATACTGTGAAAGTAAGAATACTCCCAATTTTCAAGTAGTTTATGAAAATTTTCAATTTTCAGGAGTCATGGAATGTTTCAATTGAACTTTCAGAAACTATTAAACAAAAAAAGGCGAAACGTTTACAAAAACTGTTCTATGTAAAATTAAAAAAAAGCGATAACGACATGCCTAACTTGGACATTGATTACAATATACAAACGCAAATTAATCCAATAGATAATCCGACAGTTCTGAATAAAAATAGAGTTATTAAAAAACGTCCGAAACCTACAGAGATACAGTTGGAAGAAAAGCAAGTAAAAAAAATACATTCAGAAGTGCGAAGTTTCGAATTCAGAATTAGAGAAATGAAAAGAAAGGATCAGTTGGCAGCTATAATAAGAAAACTGCACAAAAAAGAAAATGAAATAATTTTATCTTTAAGTAGAAATGGGCAAGTCAAATTTAAAATTGTGCCCAAAAATGAAGAAAAAGGTAAATGCGAAGATCTCTTGATATATGAAAGACTATTATGAATAGTGGCAAATAATTATGTTTCATATAGCTATTCTGTGAGTGAAAGAGAGAAAGCTATAGAATGTAATGTTTTTATTTTCTCATCTTTTGCCCCGTTAAATAAATTAATTATTTACGAATAATTTCTATCTAGTACGGACCTGTCGTAATATCTTTCCTTGGAAGGTTAGGACAAATGTTTCGTATACGGTAATTCCGATAGCCAATAAAAATTAATAAAAGCATCCCGGCAAAGAATTAAGGTCCAATGCGCTACGACCCTAATTTCCGGTTTTCAAAAGTAGTTTATATCGGCTATAGATATTTTTTAAATCTAACAATAGGTTTTTCCTCAATAAACGTCATCATGTGATCATAATAAAAGTTATGACAGCAATCGCTTTTTGTGGGTATTCCTATAGTTCTTGTAATATTTTTTCATGGGGAAAGGGATTCTAAAGGTTATCTCCAGCCGAAGGTTTTTCGCTGATTATTGTGATAGTTTCGTAACGTTAGCAACGTCCCGATTCAGCTCCATTTTTTTTGTCCTTCAAGTAAACTCTGTACCGAACAGTTGTGACGTAACAAGAACAACAGAGATACATTGTCGTATTCCCCTCTCTGGGCAACAAATAAAAAATAAAGAAGGGGCGAACTGGTGAAGTGATCATTTGAATGAGGAGTGTGTTAATTTTAACATATTCTTTTTTCTCTTATTTTTTTTGGGTATCAAACCACAATAATGTTTTTTTATTTTTTATTTCGACGTTTCGGTAGCGTTCCAGCTACCGTTGTCAAGATTAACTAGTAATGAAATAATGTTTGGTCCCTATCTGACACAACGAAAGAAATTTGACAGCTAGACAATCGATTATATTTTGAAGTTTAAGACTACAAAACTTTGTTGTCCAATTTTATTAAGGTCCATATTCCATTACCAAAAAAATAAGAGAAAAAAGAATAAGTAATGCCACAAGGAACTTACAGAAGAAATTTTAACATAGTTCTAGTTGTTTTTTTTTTAAACAATGGAAAATTATGGAAATGGTTGTTTTCTATCTTGATTCAAAAAACATTTTGTTTAGGAAACACTGGCAATTATTTAACATGATATTAGAAGAACCGCTTTTCTGCAAGAATTTCTGAATTTTTTAGACATAATAATGATGTGAAAATAGTTCGAGGGTTTTTGGGTAGATGTAGCTAGTTATAGTATACCATGATTGTTCTGACTGCAGAGTACTTAAGAAAGTCCGTTTTTCTGCAAGAGCAAGAGTTTCTGAATTATTAATATAGAATAATGATGTGAAAGTTCGAGGGTTATCGGGTAGATGGAGCTAGTTATAGCATACCATGATTGTTCTGACTGCAGAGTACTTTAGAAAGTCTCCAGATAAAGGAGGGAGAGGATGTTTCAAGTGTATATTTAGTCTATAGTAGAGGGTGTTTTGTGGAGGGGAAGTAAGCTGTTCTCACTGTTTGTCGAACCTGTATACTGTGAGTCTTAGAACAATACCCAACAGAAACGATAGTTGGTGAACAACGATAATTTTTTAATTCCATACTAGATATTTGTTAGGCTGCTGTAATGTTGATATATATTTGAAACAATGAAATTTTTTTATTGCTGGCTACTCATACTTTCAGGTCTCCAAGGTTTTTAAAAATATAACTGGCATATTTTGAATAAATTAAGAAAAAAAAAGCAAATAGCGACTTTTGCAACCGTGTCCTTCGGGGAAGACTACGTCCTTGAACTGTCACAGTCGTCAATTTCACTAATTTCATTGTCAATTGCCATTTTTTATTAGGATACGGTTCAACATACGCTAACAACAAAATAAACTAATAAAATTAATGGATTCCTCTGCATGTACAATTTTAATCACATGTACTAAATTTCTCACAGTGATTGGCCTAGTTGCAAAAGTCCAAACAAATAGAGAATTTCACATAGTTTCACACTATAATATTTAAACACATTATAGATATTTACCAGAGCAAGAAGATATCATATCTATCCGTTCTAGAATTTTTGTCTATAAGTGTGTTTTGTATCTAGTACATTCATATTAATGTAAATTATCATCTCTTTCGTTTAATCTGTTCAATACTGTTATCACATTATCTACTTATATTTAAGCTCTACTTCCAAGTGCACCAGTGGATATAAATAAAACTAGCAAGGTGAATATTATTAGTGATATAATTGTCAAATTGGCAAATTTCGTTGATCCTACATTGCATCTTACTATCGAATACCCAAACCATTGTTGTTATCTTTACAACTATAGCAGCAGATATTTACCGGAAGTTACAAAGATTCCAAAAAGGATATGTAAGGCCACAAATAAAACAAAAATGGCAAAATACATTAAAAAGAAAATAGCAAATAAAAACGGTTTTCAGGAAGACAAACGTTCGGTTTTGGATTTGGATTTACAAAATGAATGTGATCAGGTAAGTGTGACATACATTATGTCAAAAAAATTATATGTGTCGATAATTTGTCATAAATGGCCGCTAGCAGTGTTTGAATTAATAAAGTTTCTCTGCAAGCTTACCCTGTCTAGGTATAGAGTTACTTCATTATTTCTGTTATTGTACATATTTATATAAAACCCTGAAACTTGTCAAGATTACATTATGAATTAACATCCTGTAAGGAAAACATTCCATCACTAATTATGTAACTACATGTTAAGCTTTTTAAATTAAGGTAAAGCTCCATTCAATTAGTTTACCACATGCCTTGGATGGTATAGTTATGTCATTATGATTCCAAGGATAAAATTTTGGAAATAATGTTGACAGGAAACTGTAAATGTGAAATACCCAGACATAAGGACAAAGTTTTTGTTTGAAGATTCCAATACATTTAGCATGACATTAGTTTGCAGCATCTGTATTGTGTTGTATATCTAGGGTAGTTGTGTAATATGTGGGCTATCATTGTACATTCTTCCTGAACCCCAATTTCACCTAATGTTCTCATATTAATTACATATTTTTCCTAAACATTGTCACAACAATTAAGTTTTATTTAAGGTATTTTCATCATGTACACAAACTGAAGTAACCGAAACTATTGAAATGGACCAACAAAAAGAAAAGCCTTTTATATTTTCTGAAAAATATTTATGTGATGTAAAAGATCCAGTTTTAATGGAAAATATTCGCTTAAAATCCGATGATGATTTATTAGAAATGGCTGAAAATTTGAGACAGGAACTCGAAATGCACATGCAGATACTTAAAGCGACGACAAATATAACATATGATGACTATAAAAGCACCGAACACAGATTGGACGTTTTAAATGAACTCACGTGCTTTAAGTGTGAAGATGATTTCTCGGATTTGGTTAGCGAAGAAAATAATAATTTGGATGGTTTAGACAATAAAAATGTAAATCAAGTTGAATTTGATTTGAAGGAAGATTGTGATATTGTCAAAGCAGGTACTAAACATCAAAAACGAAGAAAATTTGAACCAGGTAATAAATTGTATTCGATTTTGTAAAAATCTATAATTTTACTTTGTATAATATTAGGGTGGCGCAAAAAAAGACAATTTTTTAGGCTAGTGTGAAAAAATGTCAGTTTAAGATCAGCTCAACAACGAATTTTTAAAGTCTTGTTGATCTATGTTGATCATAAATTAGTTAAAATTTTACTTATTTTCAATAATTATATAAAAAAAAACCATTTTTAATTTCTATGTTCAGAGCCATATAGGCGTGAGCAAAATCTTCCTGGGATAATTTTTGAAATGTATTCGGTTTCTCTTCTTATTTTTGCAGATTACTTTAAGTATATCTAAGACTTAGTGTATAGTTTATGAATTCTCTTTTTTTTACTTTCAGCAGTTGGAACAAGAAGATCAGAAAGAATAAAAGATTTGCTCAAAAAACAATGCGTTTTATCGTTAGATGGAACTGTGGACAGTGAATCTTCCGAAGAAGAACCGTCTACACAAAAACGTGAAAGAAGATCTAGAACACCCAGGATAAATGCTAGGTATAACGCATTACCAATATCACTTCAAAAATCACCGAGAGTATTGAAATCGTCTGAGCCAGGTAATAAAAAAAACAAAACATTCAATTGTAAGTTTTTTTTTAAACTCGTGTTACACAAACTTTCAATGTTTCAGCAGTCAATAATAACCTGGTTTCCACCGTAAATACGTGAGTTTTTTTTTTCATTCGTTTGGGTATGGTTTAGCTTAGCTTTGCACTTCCTTTTCAGCCATACAACTATCTAATACCCCGTTACATTTCTTTTAGTCAAGCCTGAAATTTGGGTATATTTAATAACATATCTAAGACTGCAAAACATTTAGTGGTCAATTTTTTTAAGGTCCATTCACAATAGATCATATCTTTGGCAAAATGTAATATAATAGTATATCAAGTACCAAGTGAAAAAAATGTTTCTTTAGTCACTAGGTGCTTACTGTACTTTTTTACGCTCACAGGAAAAAATCTTGTTGCATGACATTCTAACAATATTATAGTCTCCTAGAAATGGGATCAAGTGAATCGGAATGTTGTTAATATAATCAGTTTGATGTTACTTTTTTGTGATCTGATTATTATTAATTTAAAATATGTCTAAATCAGTTTTGTGTAGTATTGAAGAGCGTATAGATTAACAACAATTCATAAGAAAACCTGGATGAAAACTTATCATACTATCCTGATAAAGCAGGTCATTGATTATTGGAAAAGACTATGCTTCCAGCTTATGGAAAATAAAACACCACTCAAATGCGGATATTTTGATACCAACTTATTCGTCTTGAAAAATAGAACATTTGATAACATTGTGCCAATGTTGTAATTCAGTTTGTGTTCGATTACATAATCTAACCATTCAATAGGACACCACCTGCTGAGGTGAAACAGAGTCGGACTTGTGAATATAGTTGTACATACGATGAATACCCGTTTCGTCGAAACAAAATAATAGGATTATATTTTTCAGTTGTATAAAGATATGATAGATTATAGATTGCAAATATTTATACCTGACAGATCCCCGACAGGTAATAGGAGTATGCATCAAAGAAATATGCAAATGGTGAGGTTATTCATATTAATTGTTATAGACAGGTTATGGCCGACATTGAAAGGGATAATGTAGGAAATGATGAGACTTCTTGTGTGTTTAATTGTGTAATGCAAACACGCAATATCTGTTTTGTTTGCGATGTTAATAGAAATCTCCAGACAATTTCTTTTGAAGCCAGGATAGATATATCGCCATCAAAATATATATAACACAAAAACCGGCTTCGGCTATAAAAAAAATATAAAAATTAAACAAAACCCGGCTTCGGCCATCCAAAAAAATTTAATAAATCAAAAAGACGACTTTAGTTACCAAAAAAATATAGAAACCAAAAACCGGCTTAGGCCAATAGAAATTTTTTTTTCAGCTACACTTCGCGGATAGAAGGTAATGAGGTCCTCAGGCGATGCCTGTGGGGGGGAAGGTGGAGCGCATGAGAGGGGATACTTTGAGAAATATACAATATCTTTTAGTATCACCCTTTACGTCGGGTTCATTACCTACACACATTTCACAAGCATTTTTGTATTAACAGTTAATAGACATTTAACATCTAGCATATAAAAAAATCTTTTCCGCATCCCTATCCTATTTTTTTTTTAGAGTTACCAATGCCAACAACTACACTACAACATACTACAAAGAAAAAAGGTAGAACGTGTCGCGGGACACACGGTAGGAACTTTAGTTCCTTTTAAGCAAAAGTTATGTAATACATCTGACGTTATAGATAAACAATTTGCATATTCTTTGGTGGTTGAGTAGTAAGCACACCAGACTCTCACGCGGTAGACCCGGGTTCGATTCCCCGCGAGAAATTTTTATTATTGTTAATTTTATTTTGAAATAATCATTCTGCTTGATATTAATAACGACAACAGGTAGACGTTTGAAATATTCAGCAGAATATTCATTATTATATATAATGGTACGGTACCCTCCATGAGGGAGTCCGACTGGCAACATCTACTTATAACAGCATCGTATATTTAAAAAAGGAAACCGTAGCATTATACAAATTGGACATTCGTTTACCACAAAATTAGTGGAAACATAAAATTGAATTGTTAAATTTTTAATTTGAAGTTATATTACAGTTTATAGAAATTTTTATTTTCTAGATTTTTTTCTAAGTGGGTCGTAGAAAAAATATGCTGCTCGACTCGTGTGGATTGTCCATATCGCACTTGAACGATTGAGCACACCGCCTACGGCGTCGTGCTCCATCTTCGTCCTCGTGCGATATGGCCATCATATCCACACTAGTTGCACAAACTACAATTTCTTTCAAAATATGCCCTTTTACATTTAAAAACTACCTGCCAAATGTCAAATCAATTTATCAATCCATTTTAAAGTTATCGAATTAAAACATTCAAGTTTTCAAAATTTCAACACCCTGTATTTCGAAAAGTAGCTAGACCCCTTAATCGCGCAAAAAAAATTATGGAAATATTAGTAAAAATTTATCCGAAATTCAAGTAGATCAAGCACTGCGAATACCAGCTTTGCATAGAATTTCAATATAGCATCGGTGGTTCAGTGGTTAGAATGCTCGCATTGCACGCGGGCAGCCCGGGTTCGAATCCGGGCATGAGCATATTTATTATTATGAATCGCTGCTTCGTAAACGAGAGAGAGACTAAGGAGGCACAAGCACGCAAAAGCAAGGCACATAACGAAGCAATGTAACATAACGCAGCGTAACGTAACGCGTAACGGTCAGATCTTTTGCGTCGCGACCCCTGGTCGCTCAAACATAACCTGGCGTAAAGAACTAAAGTTCCAAAAACAACATAAAAATTAGGTCGGTTCAACCCTGTCTGGTTTTATTTATTCATTTCTTATCTCCTTACTTGGTGGAATCTGTAATACAGGTTTGTTTACGTATTTTCTCTCTGTCTTACTCATACAATCTCCGTAAGCGATTTTAAAAATAATATCAATTGTGAGTTAAAAATAAAAGTCACAACATTAGCGCAATGTTATCAAATGTTCTATTTTTCAAGACGAATAAGTTGGTATCAAAATATCCGCATTTGAGTGGTCTTTTATTTTCCATAAGATGGAAGCATAGTCCTTTCTCCTTCTAACATTGGTAACCAAATTCGGCTACAATCTGCCGAAATACTAGCTACACATTTATCAGCATTTTAATTGCATAAGAGCATAAAAGATAACCTGAAACATTGTCTTATTTTTAAATATTACGATATGACATATGTGGTGGAGAAACAAATTGATCTGGATTTTAATGTTAGCTTTATTCAGGCATTTTGTGTATTCACTTATCTAGTAGTTTCATTGTTCGGAGTGTTTAACAATACAAATCACATAATTTTAAATGCCTCTCTTGAAGAAAATGTTATTTTTTATAAAAGTATATTTTTTTTATTTTAGATGTGAAAAAACGCCGCCTACAATAACCAAAGTACCAAATAATACAATTCACGAAGCCAATGTGAAACGACAACTTTTTGTAAAAAATTCTGAACATGATTTACAGTCAACAATAATCGAAGAAAACTTAATTTGTAGATACGATTCTGCCAACAAACAAAAAATCAACATTGTACCACAAAATCACCGCGATTCCGGAACAGATACATCGAATTCCAGCTCAATTTTCAGCACTGAAAGCGATAAATATTACGAAATGTCTTTTTTCGATCCTCAAACCAACACAGCTTTAACCACCGCCGAAAAATACGATAAAGAAACTAGCTATATCGCCAGAGAGGGATGCTCAAAAATATTAACACCTCAATACTCACAAAGCGATTCTAATAAGATTATTTCGTCCGGTAGTTCAAAATCGGAATATTTAACTCCGTACCAACAGCCTAATTTTGAGGTTAAACAGACTGTTGTGATTACACCGAAAGTAAAAGCACCTACAATATCGGATGTACTAAAATCGTTGGATTTACATAAAATACCGCATGTCAAATTTCAACCGCCTTTTTACAGTAACGTAGAAGATGTAACAGGAAATATGGAAGTTGGTTTTAACGTTTTAAAAATAAATAGTAATGCTACAATAAATTTACTCGAATTCGAATCGCAATTTGACAGTTTTAACAGTATACGGAAAGTTAGGTTAGAACATTTACCGTCCAACATAAAATTAACCAAAACAAACCTTAATTCTGTAAAACTAAGTTATTGTAAAAATAGAGATTGCATTATAACTCCCGTAAAAAAACCTCCGGATATGAAAACGATCCGCGATTGGATACAGCGCAAAAACCAACGAATTTGCATCCCAGAAACGCGCAGGGAAAAAATAACAATCCGCCTACCGACAAGTCCAGGCGATAATGACGAAGACAACGAAATGGAATTGTCTTTAACGTTATCACCTAAAAGCGAAACTACACCAATACCATCGAATAGTCCGACGTTCAGAGATAATTATAAAAAACGTAAAAAGCAGCTCCGCGATCGAATACAGAAATCATTGTCACTGTCTCAAGAGCGTTCGATTAACGATTCCGGACAAATTACCGGAATCACCTTGTATACTAGCTTAGATAAATCGGTGCAAAATTTAAAAACCGCCCGAGCGATTATAGAACATCAAAACTTAACCGTAATGGTGATGGAGTTACACATACGCACCAGGGGAGATTTCAAACCCGATCCAAAGTACGATTCCGTCCGAGCAATTTTTTATTCCGTTTTAAACGACGTACCCGAACCGAATTCGAAAGGTCGTTATTGTAAAGGCGTAATAGCCGTTAACAGCGTACCTTTCACGGAAACTAGTACAGTACCGATTTTAAACGGATCCGGAATAGACTGTGATATTAACTATGTAGATACCGAAGATGATTTGTTGAAGGAATTTTTAAAACTAGTCGATTATTGGGACCCGGATATATTTGCCGGATACGAAATAGAATTATTATCCTGGGGTTATCTAATAGAAAGAGGTTATGTTTTAAATACGAATATTAAACCACTTTTGTCGAGGACTAAAGAAGTCAGAACGAGAAACGATGAAGACTCGACGGATTTAAAATTACCGGGTAGGATTGTTTTGGATGTTTGGAGACTTATGAGACACGAAATTTCGTTGCAGAGTTACACTTTCGAATCTATAGCGTGGCATATACTGAGGAAACGGTTCGCTAGGTATTCTTTTAAGGATCTTTCGTTCTGGTGGGATCACAGAACGCAGCTGTATCGATATAAAACCGTTAAATATTATATAACGAGAGTCGTTGCTGTTTTGGAGCTGTTCGATAAGTTGGATTTTTTGGGGAGAACCAGTGAATTGGCAAGGTAGGTTACCAAAAAAATTTGTTGATTCATATGTTTATTGGGGTAATATTCATCCCTTTTCTTCTACTTAGTTCCCGAGGAAAGTATCAGAGGCTAGTAGTTCCCTATTGCCTGGAAGAATTTGAGGATACTTTATGTAACTGACTCTCTTCTATCCAGTAGTCTTCTAGGGGCTGCTCTTCTTGCCTTCCACAGAATCTATATTCTTCTTGCTCCATTAGTTTGAGCTTTTTAAGGTGACAGTGTCCCATCAGGATACCTGTCAATACTCTTATTGTATTTTTGCTCCATTTAAGATCAGTATAACCACAGAATAGAAACGAACCAGTAGTATAAATTTCATTCATAAATTGCCAGAACTTTTGATGACCTTGAACGGATCGCTTTACGATTCATTTTACCATAGGCGTAGGTGGCATAAGTTTTAAAATGACTTGAACGTGTTAAATGTTTTTTCTTAAATATTGTAGAACAGTACACTGATGAGTTAATAAAACAATAGTCTTTCTTATACAAAATATTTATTGGATTTTCCATATTACAATTTTCATTTTGTTATGATTTCTAAAATTTTCATTGACTAATAATGTGTAATATAGTCGTACCCTGCAGAAGAGTTTTATTAAATATTTTATTGGAAAATCAACACAAGGCTGTACAAACTCTGTTGTTTGACTAATATTTATAAGTGATTCAACAATATTATCTTCCGTAGCAACTTTCCAAAAATTTATTTGGAATAATGTTTCTAATAATGAGATGTATTGTACAAAATTTTCATGCGGCATATTCAAGTTTTCAAAAGTTTATTCGTATTTTCATAAGCTCTAAGGTAACAGTATAAAGACGAATCGTCTAAAATCTGATACGCTTGTGAATACGTCTGACATACGCTGCATGTATGAATTTCCGAACATTTTTTAATTAAATAACCACAAAAGTAGCGAACGAAATTATTTTCCAATAAATCATTTGTCTGAAAGTCTTTGGGCATTGCAGTATTTGATGAAAGGAATATTGTTGGAATAGTCTTTTTTAAAAGAAGCTTTCTTTTATGAGGTTGCATAATCATGTCTGGTTCAAAATGAGCACCACATAAACGATGACTACTATTGTATAGAGTTTCTATTTTTGGCATCAAGTCAGGCCTACCGCATGCTTCGAGCCAAACTTTAGCTCTGAAACAAAAACAAATTAAATCAATGCATGAAACTAAGGCTCATAAATGTAATATGAAGATCAAATAATAAAGTATTATACCAACAGTTTCTCACCTTTCTGAATCCTTTGGAAAAAGGTATAATTTTCCATCACAATTATAATATTTATTGTTACATCGACGAACTACACACAAAATACCCGTTTTTTTCTTTTTAATGGTATCCATTGCAAAAAAATGCTTATAAACTATAAAAATAATAACGAAAACCCGGAAAAATATAAGCTGTGATAAATAATTTTATTCGCAAATTCACCACTGGCACTTTGATTGGATCGCAGCACAACACGCCACCGGATGAGATACTCATCCGAACACTGTGGTATAACTGTGCACTGCTTTCATGTAGCAACTGTGACAGAATCGTCGAAAATGCCTACTAAATCTATTTCTGTACTATGCTATAAGTAGGAAAGAATGTCATTCAATGGTACACAGACGGCTCAAAAGCAATAGAAGGAACTGGGATAGGAGTATTCGGGCCAGAAACCAAACACTCTGAAAGCTTGGGGAAAACCCCAAGTATCTTTCAAGCGGAAATCCACGCCATAAGAAAGTGCGCCCAGTTCAATATTGATAAAGGATACAGAATACAAAGGCTTATCATAATGTTGGAGAGTCAAGCAGCAATTAAAGCACTGAGCTCTTGTGTAATCAGTTCCAAAATGTTGTGGGAATACCTTGACAATCTCAATGAACTAAGCGAGAACAATATAGTCACTTTACTATGGATTCCAGAACACACTGGAATAGAAGGAAATTAAATAGCAGATGAACTAGCAAAGAGGAGGCCTGAACCCCTTTGCAGAATCAGCCCCAATGTAGTATTGGAAGAAATAGGTGAAGCAGAGAGAAAAAGAAGATCTGACCATTGGAAAGATCTAGTAGGGCTTATACAATCAAAGACTCTTCTGGATGACTACAACCTGTTGAGATTAAATGAATGCATAAGTCAAAGTAAAACTGCGCTATGAGTTTTAACAGGGATCCTAACGGGACATTGTCGCCTCAATGGACAAAATAATGGAGGAAAAAGAATGTAGATTATGTGGCATGGAAGAAGAAACCTCCATCCACATACTTTCCAACTGCACAGCACTCCAGAATCCTAGAGCACAGCACCTGGGAGATTACTGGATAGAAGAGGAACATTCACCTAAGTTGAAGCCTGCAGATATCCTAAAATTCCTGTAGGAAATAGTACTAAAGGAGCTAGCTACTAGTTTCTGAGGTGGAAGTAAGGGGGCACAATAGATCTTTTAGGTCTCAGTGAATGTCACCCCAAAATACACGCTACAAGTAGAAATTTATGTAAGAATTTTTTTTAGGTTATTCGGCATTCAATTTTTCGAAGTATTATCGAGAGGTACTCAATTTCGAGTGGAATCGATGATGCTTCGATTGGCAAAACCGTTGAATTTTATACCAGTATCTCCATCAGTTCAACAGCGTGCCCATATGAAAGCTCCCGAGTACATCGCTTTGGTTATGGAACCAGAATCGAAATTGTATAATGATCCAGTTATAGTGTTAGATTTTCAGAGTTTGTATCCGTCAATAATAATCGCTTATAATTATTGTTTCACTACTTGTGTTGGACGAGTTGAATCTCTAGGAAAGAACGGTCCCTTTGAGTTCGGCGCTACGCAATTGAAAGTGTCTAGAAGTCGGTTAAGAAAACTACTCGAAAGGTAAGAAGTATTTAAAAAGATGGGATTTGGACCTAATAACAAATATTTTTCAGAAATCAGTTACATTTTTCACCTTGCGGTGTGGGATTTGTAAAAAAGGAAATTAGAGACGGTATCTTACCGAGAATGTTGAGGGAAATATTGGATACTCGTTTGATGGTAAAGAATTCAATGAAAGAAAATCCGAATGACAAAATTTTACAAAAAGTTCTCCACAATCGACAATTGGGTTTAAAATTGATTGCTAACGTTACTTTCGGTTATACATCAGCTAATTTCAGCGGAAGAATGCCGGCAGTGGAACTTGGAGATAGCGTAGTTAGTAAAGGTACATTTTTTCAATTACAAACGAGATTCGTATTTTTTCGGGTAAATTTATATTGTTTCTATTCGAAACAGATGCCTAGTAATCCAGTGTTTTAAGTTGTTTACAGTACTTATAAATTGTATCTGATCTATTTTTTAGTATTGTAAGCTGCTTTCAGATGTTTACTTCTTGCTTGCTGGTGTTTTTTGTACTTTTAAGTTGTATTTATGATGTATTTTATTGCTTAGGATACTTATTAGTACTTCTAAATCCCTTTTTCAGTATTTTAAGTTATTTCTGATATTTTTGATTGCTTGTATTTGAGTCTTTTGAGTCGTATTAAGTAAATTTTTTGGTATTTCAAGTTGTTTTCAGGTGTGTTTTATTGGTTGCAGTTGTTTTTAAAACTTTTGAGTTGTATTTAGTCCAACTTTAGTATTTTAAGTTGTTGTCAGATGTTTGCTTTCAGTACTTTTAAGTTGCATTAAGTTCATTTTTCAACATTTCAAGTTGTATTCAGATGTTTTTTATTGCTTGCAGTTGTTTCTAATACTTTTGAGTTGTATTATGTCGTTTTCAAAATTTTAAGTTGTTTCCAAATGTTTTTTATTGCTTGCAGCTGTTTTTAGTACTTTTGAGTTGCATTAAGTTCATTTTTGAACATTCCAAATGGTGTTCAGATGTTTCTTCATTGCTTGCAGCTGTTTTTATACTTTTGAGTTGCATTAAGTTCATTTTTCAACATTCTAAGTGGTTTTCAGAGGTTTCTTCATTGCTTGCAGCTGTTTTTGGTACTGTTGAGTTGCTTTAAGTTCATTTTTAAACATTCCAAATTGTTTTCCGATGTTTCTTCATTGCTCGCTGCTGTTTTTAGTACTTTTGAGTTGCATTAAGTTCATTTTTGAACATTCCAAATTGTTTTCAGATGTTTCTAGATTGCTCGCAGCTGTTTTCAGTAATTTTGAGTTGCATTAAGTTCATTTTTCAACATTTCATGCTGATTTCAGATGTTTTTTTATGACTTGCAGCTATCTCTAATACTTTTGAATTGTATTATGTCCAGTTTTCAGTATTTTAAGTTGTTTTCAAATCATTTTTATTGCTTGCAGCTGTTTTCAGTACTTTTGAGTTGCATTAAGTTCTTTTCGCAAGATTACAAGTGGTTTTCAGATGTTTCTTCATTGTTTGCAGTTGTTTTTAATGCTTTTGAGTTGTATTTAGTCCTTTTTTTAGAGTTTTTAGCTGCTTTTAGATGTTTTTCATTGTTTTCAGTTGTTTTCAATACTTTTAAGTTGTATTAAGTATATTTTTCAACATTTTAAGTTGTTTTCAGATGTTTTTTATTGCTTGCAGTTGTTTTTAATGCTTTTGAGTTGTATTTAGTCCATTTTCCAGTGTTCTTATCTGCTTTTAGATGTTTTTCATTGTTTTCAGTTGTTTTTAATTCTTTTGAGTTGTATTAAGTATATTTTTCAACATTTCAAGTTGTTTTCAGATGTTTCTACATTGCTTGCAGTTTTTTTAGTACTTCTGAGTTGCATCAAGTTCATTTTTCAACATTTCAAGCTGATTTCGGATCCTTTTTTTATGACATGCAGTTGTCTCTTATACTTTTGAATTGTATTATGTCCAATTTTCAGTATTTTAGATTGTTTTCGAATCTTTTTTATTGCTTTCAATTGTTTTTAGTACTTTTGAGTTGTATTAAGTCCAACTTTAAATATTTTAATTTGTTTCCAGATGTTTTTTACTTTACTTTACTTTTTAGTTCATTTGAACTATTTTTGATCATTTCATATTCTTGTAATTCCTAGTTTTCAGTAATTTTTGTAATTAACTGTCATTTCTTTTGATTTTAAATTGTTGTTTTCGAATATTTTTAATTCATTGCTGAAACTATCTACTTTTAGCTGTATAGTTCACAAAAGATTATTAGTAGCAAATATTTTTTATATTTCAAGCAAGAGAAACTCTTCAACGAGCCATCGAAATGGTGGATAATACACCAGAATGGGGCGCAAGAGTTGTATACGGCGATACAGATTCATTATTCGTTTTAATACCTGGAAGAACTAAAGAACACGCTTTTGAAATTGGAAAAAAAATCGCCGATGCCGTTACCAACGATAATCCCGATCCGATGAAATTGAAACTGGAAAAAGTTTACCAACCTTGTATATTACAGACGAAAAAACGCTACGTCGGTTATATGTATGAAAGTCCAGATCAAAAGGAACCTGTTTATCAAGCCAAAGGTATCGAAACCGTCAGAAGGGACGGATGTCCTGCTGTTAGTAAGGTAATTAATACTTGAAGTTATATATTTGTTATACTGGTGGACTTAAACTCCATTCAGAACTTATTAGATCTTCATTTTACTCTCCTTATGTTATACGCTACAATAAACTTGCTAGTTTTAAGCCTTCTCTATGATATGACACTGGTAGCTTTATTAGTAACGTGATACCGTGTCACAGTTTAGGAATTGAATGAATAATCTTCTCTGCATGAAACCTTCATTCGAGGACTATACATTACATACAGAAATAGATATTAGAATATGTCATGCTATCAATAAATCGAAAAATATGTTTTTTCTCATCCTAAATTTATAGCTGTCTATTTTCAACGATAGGTCGAGACATAGACTACACTAAATCACGAACTGTACCTACTGTCACAGATTACAGAATAAAAATATAAGATGTTTCTCTCGTTCGAATTTATGGCGTAAAGCACCGATGCCGCTGGTGACTTGGATGGTGCATTACGTCGCTACGTCCTTACTTGCATTTAATTTGGCATATTATACGGGACGTCGCCCGTCGAGTGCTGTTATTTTAGAACGGTGTTTATTGGTTGTTCGTGTTTCATATATTGATGTTGTATAGATTTTTTAAATTTATTAATTAATTGTTGAAATGAGCAGTCATATTAATATTTTTCTCTTTAATAGCAAAGCTTAAACACTGAATATTTTGTAATATTTGCTTATACAAAATTACGGATTTATTTTTATAATAAGGATATTATATAAACAAGTACATTACGCAAGAAAACACAAAAATTCAATTCTATAGCTAACCAAAGGGGAATTGGTCAGTTCCTTTTGAACAAATTTACTAAATTTTCTTTTCATCATCCATGTAATCAATTTTCTTTCAAATATTTTGCCAGTCTCTATACCAGAGTCCGTATATATTTTTCTCTCAAATGTATATTGAAAGATTTGAAAAACAATAGATTAAATTTAACACATAAACCAAACTCCAAACTTAGTATTTTACATTTATAAAATTTTTTAATAAAGGTATCCTGCAGCTGCTTCTCTTTTTACTGTTTTAACCTTGTCAATCCAAAAAATACGCGTTATTTAAAGATCAAAATTTAAGATTTAGTGGCTCTATTATTCTGGTGGCTAATGAGTATATTTAATTGAATTTGTGATAAATATCTGCTTGATTATCAATAAGTATCACAAAATTACTAAGATGCTGGATAAAAACTGTGAATTGATCCATTTTAAACATTTAATTTATTTTTTACTTACCTTTTCAAATTCATATCCCGAACATTTTTCGAAATGATTAACATTTAAAAATAAACCTTTGTGATAAAGAATCCTATTAATTTAAATATATATTTCTCTAATTACCCCTGTATAGCTTAAAATAAAATAAAATAAGCTTTTCGAACTTCTCTGGTATCTACCGGTCTCGTTATTGACAACAAAAGCGAGTCGTAAACATAATTTATGAGAGCGGCGTCCGTTTGGGACAGCAACTTGAATCAAACCGCCCTGTAGTGAAACATCTTATATTTTTATTCTGTAATCTTTGCTACTGTATACCTACCTTGTTTTTAAACTAAGAGGAGCGATTTGTTGGCATTTCTGCAGCCAAGTGATTGTTTAAATTGCCGCCCGTTTCACACAGCTTTTTTGATGCAATCTTTATTAGGTACATCTTTTTCACGTTTGTTGATTTATTTTTAACTAAGTATTATATTCCAACTAAGTCAAGTGCTATTTTTATTATTTATTCATTTGATAAACAAAATCTATGCTTGTTTTTTTTGTTGATAATATAAATTTCCTAGTAAAATTTAATTATTGTAAATATTTCTACATCAAGTTTTACTCACATTACAGTACATTATTATGGTATATTTCGATATCAAAACTTCTGTTGACTTCTAGTTCGTGCTCAAATGTGAATAGAGAATAATTTAAACATACAGTAGGTATCTTTTTTGAACATATTTATACCTATCATTCAATTTGACATAAATTATTTATAATAACCCTACATTTAGTTCACAATAATGTGACATTTGGTTACAACTTTCGCCATGGCCTGTGGCCAATGATGATTCAAATTGTAGACTTGCATTGGACACGACACCTGCGAGCAATAAAATACATGTCACATAATTGTCAATTAGTTCGAAAAGTCTGAAGACTGTCCTTATGGAACACCCTCTCAATTTAGTAACTTTTAGTGGTGTGGGTGAGGTTTCTTAAACTGCTCCTCCTAGTTTAAAAACAAGGTATAGTTTACAAATATCTTCTATATTGTTTTCAGATGTTGGAAAAATGTTTGCGCATTCTCTTTGAAACCAAAGACGTTAGCTTGGTCAAAAAGTACGTACTGAAGCAATTCAACAAGATTGTTGCCGGTCGCGTTAGCATTCAAGATTTAACTTTCGCCAAAGAATATCGAGGAGCTTCCGGATACCGACCGGGAGCTTGCGTTCCGGCTTTGGAACTTACTAGGTGAGTAATACATCAAAAACTTTTACTTGTTCTCGATTATTTTCCTGTGAATTCCCGTCCTACTGACCTTTTTCATTCCACAAAAGATTTGCAGATAAAAATTGAGAAATAAGAAGTCCTGGTTGAGAGGAGGAGAGAATGTCCAGATGAATGAAAGCAAAAAAAAGATGAAGTTTCAAGAGATCCAATTAGTTAGATTTGATTAAAAGCAATGACCGACCAACCCAGCTGATTGAATTTGAACTTTTATCAAATGAAACCGGCTAATTGCTTAGGAAATATAAAGAATGTCCAAGACTTTAGAAAAGTGGGAAGAGTTGAGTCACTGGAAGGAAAGAACTATGTACAAGAAGAGGATCCACCTAGACGATAATATGAAACATTTGTTAGAATTAAGATGGGCAAGTGGATCCTTCTTCAATATCGTTTATGGTCGATAAGGGTTTCTTCGAAGGAGATATCATAGTAATTGAAAAACTCCAAGAAAATTCTTACAGGCTTATAAAAAGCGTCAACATTGGAAACTGTTTTTAAAAATTGTATCCCGGTATCCATACAATCTTTATCTTCCTCCATCCCGTTTCTATTGCCTCACCACACCGGTGAAATTTCTAATCTTGATAATATTTCAGGAAATGGACCTCTGTAGATAAAAGAAACGAACCAAGAAGCGGCGAACGTGTTCCGTACGTTATAGTTAACGGACCACCCGGCTTACCGTTAATACGTTTAGTAAGAAGCCCCAAAGACTTGATAGATGACAGTTCTTTGAAACCCAACGTGGAATATTACATAACCAGAGTGATAATACCACCTCTTAACAGATGTTTCAGTTTATTGGGTGCAGATATGAGCCTCTGGTAGGTACGAAATTAAATTGTCACCAGAGAAACTGTACTTTTATTCTGGTAGGTTGCTTTTAAATATGAATGCTCTTCTCTTTATGTAGGTATAATCAAATGCCCAGAAGAAAGATTCAATATTTACCCGGTTCTGTGTCACCCAAGAAAAAGAGTACAATTTCGCAGTATTTTTCCACTTCTAGTTGTGCATCTTGCGAAGAACAAACTCAAAGTGGAATTTGTGAAAAATGTTTAGGTCGACCTCAAATTACTGTCGTTACACTTATGGAAAAAATGAGGAAATGGGAAAGGAATTTTCACAGTATTCTAATGGTAAGTGCACTTCACTGGATTCCATTTCTAGTAGACTATCATATCGTTGTAATGTCATAAAATGAAATATGTCATTTCACATTTTGCCAGAGATATGATCTACTATGAATGGACCTTAATAAAAATTTGATAACAAAATTTTGCAGTCTTAAACTTCAAAATATTTTTGATTGTCTAGTTGTCAAATTTTTTCTGTTGTGTCAGTTAGGGATAAAAATTAATTTCTACTTATTTTTTCTTGACAACGGTAGCTGGAACGCTACCGAAACGTTGAAATAAAGAATTTAAAAATATTGTGGTTTAATTTCCCAAGAAATTTAAAAAAAGAATGAATAATATACCACAAGGAACATACAGAAGATAGTAAGTGTTTATATTTCTATCAAGTTTTTGTATTTTTTTTGTATTCTCTACTGTTCCGACTGGTGTAAGGAACAAATTACTTGTTTTTTAGCATCAATTTTTCCTTTTCTTGCATACTCTTCGTTTATACACCTTTTATTTTGTACTAATTAACATCATTTCAGTTAAACATTGGTTTTAATCCCTTCATTTGTTCAAAATGTTTATTTCCAAAAGCACAAGAATTCATCCTTATCTTAAAAAAAAATTTCATTCATAAATTGCCAGAGCTTTTTATGACCTTGAACGGATCGTTTTACGATTCATTTTACCATAGGCGTAGGTGGCATAAGTTTTAAAATGACTTGAACATATTTAATTTTTTTTCTTAAATATTTTAAAACAGTACACTGATGAGTGAATAAAACAATAGTCTTAGACAAAATATTTATTGGTTTTTCCATATTACAATTTTCATTTTGTTATGATTTTTAAAATTTTTATTGACTAATAATGTGTTATATAGTCGTACCCTGAAGTCCTGAAGAAAAGTTTTATTAAATATTTCATCGGAAAATCAACACAAGGATGTACAAACTCTGTTGTTTGACTAATATTTATAAGTGATTCAACAATATTATCTTCCGTAGCAACTTTCTCAAAATTCATTTGGAATAATGTTTCTTATAATGAGATGTATTGTACAAAATTTTCATGCGGCATATTCAAGTTTCTAAAAGTATCCTTATTCGTATTTTCATAAGCTCTAAGGTAACAGTATAAAGACGAATCGTCTAAATTCTAATACGCTTGTGAATACGTCTCACATACGCTGCATGTATGAATTTCCGAACATTTTTTAATTAAATGTCCACAAAAGTAGGGAACAAAATTCTTTTCCAATAAATCATTTGTCTGAAAGTCATTAGGCATTGCAGTATTTGATGAAAGAAATATTGTTGGAATAGCCTTTTTTAAAAGAAGTTTTCTTTTATGAGGTTGCATAATCATGTCTGGTTCAAAATGAGCACCACATAAACGAAGACTACTATTGTATAGAGTTTCTATTTTTGGCATCAAGTCAGGCTTATCGCATGCTTCGAGCCAAACTTTAGCTCTGAAACAAAAACAACAAATTAAATCAATGCATGAAACTAAGGCTCATAAATGTAATATGAAGATCAAATAATAAAGTATTATACTAATCGTATGAAAATACAAACAGTTTCTCACTCTTCTGAATCCTTTGGAAAACGGTTAAATTTTCCATCACAATTATAATATTTATTGTTACATCCACGAACTACACACACACACTACCCGTTTTCTTCTTTTTAATGATATCCATTGCAAAAAAATGCTTATAAACTATAAAAATAATACCAAAATATAAGCTGTAATAAATAATTTTATTCGTAAATTCACCGCTGGCACTTTGGTTGGATCGCAGCACATCATAAAAAAAACAAGCATAGATTTTGTTTATCAAACTGAATAAATAATAAAAATAGCACTTAACTCAGTTGGAATATAATACTTAGGTGAAAATAAAACAATAAACGTGAAAAATGTGTAGCTAATAAAGATTGAGGTTATGTTATTTTCATATAAACACAAAACTGACAAATATCGTTTTCAGTTGTATCAAAAAAGCTGTGTGAAACGAGCGGCAATTTAACCTAGGCTGCAAAAATGCCAACTTAAATTCAAATCACTCCTCTTAGTTTAAAAACAAGGTATAGATCTCATCAAAAAAACCAAAAATTGTTTATTATAATTGAAATTCTAATTAAAAATACAATGTATTAGATGAATTAATTGAATCATTTCTTTATTAGATTTGTCAAACCTGTACATCATCTGTATCGGAAGTTAGCTGCATATCTTTAGACTGTCCTATTTACTATAGAAGAATCCAAACTACCCGTGACGAACACCAAACGACGTACATTCGACAGTTGTTATCATCTGGTGATTTATCTTTTTAAAATTGTTATTTGTAACTTGATATTATTTTAATTACTTTAAAAAAATATTATATTATCGTGTGACATTAGCACTTTTTCTAACAAGACATAGCTTATGGCGGTGAAAATTGGTGCAATTTCTGAATAAAAATTACAGTAGCAAACAAATTTACGCTTTAAGAAATATATTTCAATTTTAACTTTCCTTGCATGCGATTTTTCTCTTAAAATTATAATGAATTGCGAAATGGGAACAGTTCTGGATCTTTATCAATGCTGTTGGTGTGTACGACAAGTTTTCGGTTATTGTTAATAAGTCATTATTTGTAAGCAGATGTAGCAAATAAAATCCACGGAGAATAAATCCAAGGCACAATGTTTGATTGTTTTTAAGTTAAAAAAATAAATTGGTACAATTGTGGCAAAACTGATTTTACATTTTGTTTTATTGTTGCTTAGTTTCGTTTAAAAAATTTAATATTTATTTGTTAGTTTGGCTGCGAATAAAATGTTCAGAGTAGCTTTTTTAATATTTTCTTTTTAATTATTTTCATATGGTGTCGTCAATAGCAATGTGTGATTTTATTTTAGGCAATGAAAATGATTTTTTTGTTAAATTATTGTTAAAAAACATAAATAAAGTTTATTTTAATTGTAATGTTTCTTTTTGTTCAATCCGTGCACAATTCGTGGAATGCCTGTATCGATTAGACTCGAGTTGTTTGAAACAATACAGTTCAGTGAAAAAAATGAAAAAACTAAGAAAAATATTGGAATAAGTAGACTGGAACTCTGATATCCAATACGCATGCCTCTTGGCTTCTCACTGGTTTAGAGATAAACCTCCCCTATGAAAATCTGACGCGCTCGAGTATTTCAAAAGAACTTTTTTTTGCATTTTCAAAAATTTGTCGTAACTTATCGTCACGCCGGAATCGTCAGTTTTTTTTAAGGGAGCTTCTTCGGGGCCAACTTAACACCCCTTCCGAAAATCTGACGCGCTCGAGTAAATTTTTTTTTCGGATTTTTGACTACTTTATATACCTACCCCCACCACGCAAACCGGCAGATTAGTATACCGTTGTTATCAGAGGCACTTGGGGCATATACGTGGTATGAATATCTGACGCGCTCGAGAATGCCCAAGTAACTGTTTTTTTTTACATTTTTGAAAAACCGTACACGCCATACCCACCGCTAAAATGGTTTTCACCATACGAGCTTTTCTTTTCGAAATTACTTTATCATTCGATTTTGATAGGTCTCGATGGCGCTCGAGAATGTCGCCATTTAGCGACCTCGCCTCCCTAACTATAACCACAATGGTATTTACCTTAGTCTCTTCTTCTTTCTGTGAATCACAGCTGCAAATGAAAGTAAGACCACCTTTTTTCACAGTTCTTCGCCAGGTATGTGTGTACATAAGGTGATATCCACTGAGACCTAAAAGATGTATTGTGCCCTTTTACTACTACTTACTCTCAGAGACTCTCCTTCAGTTCTACTTTCCGGAGGAAATTTATTATATCTGCAGGAAAATCTCCCTCTTCTATTCAGTAGGTAGTATTCTGAATTGTTGTGCAATTCGTAAGTATGTGGATGGAGGTTTCTTCCGTATACCATCGCCAAAGCATAAGGCACTGCAGAAAATGGACCGCTCTGTGATGGTCTTCCGGAAAACCAATCATATGGACATCAAAAATTAGGGCGGAGAGTATTGTTTAGCAGCCCAAGGACGGGAAATTCATAACGCCATTATTTTTGAAGTATTTCACCATTTGCCACTTGATTACTTTGACGTTTGAGGTTATGATCAACTAAACGGTGCAAGTAATTGGAACCGAGTCCCTAGTGCAGTTGGGGGGGCTCTGTTCAAAGCGATAGCGCTGGAAAAGAATACGCAAAAGAATTTGAGTGAACAGAGCAACGTATTTGCTCGAGCAAATTCCGTAAAAAGAACACAACACATATGTCGTGGAAACAATCTGTTACTTTTTCCTCAAGAAACTGTCAAAATAATTTCGATTTGTCAAAATACAATACAATATATTGTGAATATATTAACGACTATGCAATCAGAACGTAGACGGAGAACGAAAGTTCTCGGCGCCAAAGCAATGTATAACACTATGACTATTGATACTACCGATAAAGCTACAAGAAGGGTAATCGCTCCTTACGTAAAAATCATAAGAAAAAGTGACAAGACGCAGGAAAAGGAGAAGGAACATGAAAAATTCAATTTCTACATTCAAAATAAACCTAGCGTTTTGTTACACGACTTGACTTCCTTTTTATCGGACAGCGTTGATTTAGTTTTATTGTTACATGAAACTGCCGATGTTTTAAAATCTACCACCAAAGCAGCAGGTACGTTTGAATGAATTCTGGAATTTTCTTTTTAATTTTGGACAACCGCGTGTAACCTATAGGTACTAGCAATATCTTTTCTGTATGTACCTAATATTCACTGAGATAAAACATATATCCCACTTCTTCCATTTACCAAAGGAATTTTATAATTTCCTTGGGCTTCAGCTTAGGCAAATCTTTCTCTTCTATCCAGTACCCCAGCATAATTTAGACGTTGCGAGATAGTTAAATAACTTCCGAGGAGTTGTCCTCCTAGGACATCGTCCATCCTGTCCTTCCCAGGAAGGTGGACAGGTCACTAGGAGACATCTCCTTTATATCGGCAGGTGTAGGCCAAGACTCACCGAACACACACTTCTTTATTGACGATAACTCCGGACACTTGCATAAGACATGCCTGATAGTTTCATCTTCGTGTTCACACATCCTGCATAGAGGTGTTTCCTTAGTTGACAGTGGCCAATCAGAAATCCTACTGTTAAAGGTAGGTTTTTCCTGGTCATCGCCAAATATTTCTTCGACATCATCTGCTGCCCAAGGTCGCCCAGGGTGATACTAGCAAGACTGCATCCTTTGATTCCATCCCATCTCTTAAGGGATTGAGCATGGGTGTAACGTTTGGCTAGTTCCGCAATTGTCGAAGTCGTTAGGCCGTAGGTGTCACTGGATCCTAAAACTTTTAGTCCAGCCGCTTCCCTGGCTAAAGAATCGGCAATGCGATTTCATTTACTCCTGTCGTGCCCTTTAACCCACCTCAGGATAATTTTGTTATCTGCCGAGGTGTTAGCTCAATCTTGGTGGCACTCTAGTACTAGCCCCGATATAACACGTTGTCTGTTCAAGGATAATAGGGCTTGTCTACTATCAGTGCAGATTTTCATGTTTTTGCCAGAAATTCCTTTTCTGGTTACTTTTGAGGCAATTGAGATACCAGCCAGTTCTGTTTGAACCACGCTGGTATTGTTTTCCATTTCCCACTTAATACTTAGGCTTAGTGCTCTGGAGTAAGCTCCACATCCTGAGCCTTCTTTTTTTTGAGCCATCTATATGTGCGTATTGCATTTGCAGCATCTGACTCAGTGTTCTTTTTTACTTGTATTTTGTAGGGTTTATTAAACACAAACCTGGGTTCAATTGCATCATTGGCTGCCAACAGCAGAGGTAGCGCAGTAAGAGCTTTTTGCCATAGGCTTTTCTGTCTTTTCTGTCTATTTTAAAAATATTATATATTTTAGGCGTCACATTGTACATGGTAGATTCCGCATCGGAAGAAATCTATCAAAGCCAAAGAAATTTTCAAGGTGAAAGACACAAAGTCAACTGGAAAATACAAAAGGGCAGTATTGTAGCTGCTTACGTAGCTTATAAAAGAGAATATTTGATGGTAGACGATATTTTAGGAGATGATAGATTTCCTGCCGGAGTGGGATATCAAGGTACGAGTTTTACCGATAGGTATACAACTAGATTTATCTTCAATCATCAGCACTCACCAAAAATGCCAATATCTTTGGCAATAGTTATCATTTCGCGGTTTTGACAAGTAAATAAGACATAAATTGCGCCATCTAGCGAAAAACTATGGACTCAAAAACTTTTTTAATGGCCGATTTTCTCAGAAGAATTGTTTCCGCAAACTGTAGGGCATACGGTTTTTTTTCGCTGGGTATTTCGAAAATAAAAGGAGATGAAGAAAAAGAAGATTAATTTTTCCTTACAATTTGTACATTTAAAATCATTGTGAAACCAAAATGGTCACAATCACAAAATGGCGGATTAATTTGTTTCTCAATATCAATATGTCTACATACTTACATGTGATTAGGGGATAAATAGAGACACGAAAAAGAAGGGGTTATAACCCTGAGATTGTAATCAATTCAGTCTCTTGTTTATTTTTAATGATTACAGGTGATTTGGTGAAATCGGTACTTTGCGTACCGATAGTGACACCAGATGGTAACTGTTCAGCAGTGATAGAGTTGTATAGGGACATTACACAAGTACCTTTCAATAAAGACGATTTGAAGATTTCTATTGTAGTTACCGGTTGGGTAGGAGCAGCTATTCACCAGAATCATCTTCGATTGACTTTACAAAGGCAGCAGGAACTTAACGATTACCTGTTGGATCTAACGAAGTGTTATTTTGCAGAAACTGTGGCTATTGAAAAGATGATAACTGAAATTGTGGTGAGTATATTTTGGCGGGTAGGTACCTATTATATTTATTTAAACAAAACCTCTATCAGTCTTCGTTTTTTATTTAATTAGTTCATTTATTACATAAGTTCCGATTTATTAAAAGTTTCTAGCGTATACATTGATGTTATATTCTAATCCATGATTTTTGGTAGAATGAAATTCAAATTTGACAAAATTGTGGTTAATACCACCTTCTGTTATCTCAACCGTTGATCCTTTTGAAGCTTCCTTTTGACTTAATACTTGAATGCAGTAGATTTTCTTGTCGCCATGGTAATCAGCCTAGAAAAAATCGTACAAAAGGTAAAACTAACGACAAAAATTGACATGGTATCCATTATTATATATTGTATGTTACAATGTAAGATGTCGCTAGCTGTCACAAACGGAAATTAATAATTTGTATATGAGAAATATTGTTGCCAACTTGATTGACAGTGACAGCAATGTCAGAGGGAGCAACCCAATATTGGGTTGGTGCGACAAAATCCACCAGAAAAGTTACCTATATAGTCGCAGCGACTTCTCTCTCGAAAATAGTGCAAGTTCTAATTCATGCGACCGACGCGCCCAACGAAAAAAAACGCCAAGTTACATGCAACTTTTTCCAGTTGCATCGTCAACTCGCACCGTGGAAAATGGACTTTACAGTAACTTTAAGTTTGAATCCACTGGGGCACTGCTAGTGGCATTTTTGGTGAAATTTTTCAAAATGTTTTCTGATGTACCTAAAACATTTCTTTGAATAAAGACACCATAATGACTGAGGATAAACAATTATTTGGATAGTTTAGATTTGTAATTTAATTGTTTTGTGGGCCGTTAAATAGCCGATTCAAAAAATTCCGATATAAAGAAAATATTGAGTCTTGCGTATCTTGAGTACCTAGAAGAGGTCGATTGTGGCTAGCAATTTATCATATTTTCTGACTACTTCTTCGGGTATTTCCCACATAGTAAAGATTAAAACAATATAATGAGTATTTATTTCCAATTTTCAATAATAATGATTATATTTTAATTGCTTTGAGGATTGTTCCAAAAATTAGTTTTCTAGTGAAAATGCAGTAGATTATAATTGATAGGAATTTAAGTAACTTGAAATCAACCAGACATATTGATTACTATTAGATTTTATAATGTATGAGAACCAATAATAGTACATTGTTTACCTAGCAGGAAAAGCCTTAAGTTTGTGGCTGACTGTGAAGATTGCTAAGTCAAGGCACTGGCTGAGACTTAGCAACACAGGAATGTGGCTTTTTCTACGAGGTAAATAAGTAATGACGAAGTTTCTATTTCTGGGATTCCTCTAGAGATGGTTGAGGCAAAAGGAACACTGCTTCCTTAGAATTATTGCCAATGAAATCAAGAGAAAAGTACGCATATGCATATACAGTGCTATTCAAAAGTCTCCTCCCCCCCCTCGTATCTTTTAAACGGCTACACTTACATTAATAAAATTTGGAGGGTAAAAACAAAATGTTGTAAACTTCTCTACGAATGGCAACAGGTGACGTAATAGTAATAGATGACGTCACAGTGCCACTCTGGCCAATAATTTTAAATAGGACCTTATGGCAAATGATATCTCGTTTGAAAGGCATTGACATTGGCTACATAGCCATATTAATTTTGTTTGGGTTTAAACTAATTTTGACGGATAAATTAAATAAATACCAAAATTATGGAAATTATTTTTTTTAATTTAATTAATCAAATATCAACAATGGATTCTTATAGCAAGTGTTCGAAATGTGCTCCGTCTACTTCCTGACAGTAATACATCCTATTAGTAAACTCTTGTCGTAGGTACTCGTTCGAATGTGTCAGCTGAAATTGCATTGCATTCTTCAATAATTCTTTCTTTCAAAACGCCAATGCTATCTGGTGCCGTAGTATAAACCTTGGATTTCAAGTACCCCCATAGAAATAAATCTAATGGTGTCAGATCTGGTGACCGAGGTGGCCATTCTATAGGACCTCGCCGGCCGATCCATCTACCTCGATATTCTTCATCCAGGTAACGTCTTACTGCACCATAATAATGTGCAGGAGCACCATCTTGTTGAAATGCTATTTCCAGATGGCGAATTCATCTGGATTATCTTCCAGAATTTCAAGAATTAAGGGCTCAATTGCATTTTGTAACATCTCCAAATACACTTTACCGCTTAAATTTGAATTTAGGAAAACAGGACCAACTATGTGGTTTCCCAAAATGCCTGCCCAAACATTGACTTTTTCTGAAAATTGGGTATGTTGTTCACGAAAGGTGTGATGATTTGTGTCAGGCCAATACCTTACATTTTGTGTATTCACATTTCCATTAAGGCAAAAAGTACTTTCGTCACTAAAACAAATTGTTTTTGTGTAATGTGGGTTTTGACTAATTTTATTTGTCATACATTCACAGAAATCGAGTCTTCTGTCGGGGTCGTCATCCGAAAGATGGTGCACCATTTTTAACTTGTATGGATGAAATTTATTTTTAGCCAACACTCTCTGTAGGTACTGTACTTTTACTCAGTTCACAGATAGACGCAACTTTAGTTGAAGAGGAAGTAGGGTTTACTACCATTTCAGCAACTATATCAATTTTTTTATCATCACTAAATGTTGGTCGACCAGATCGTTTGGCATCTTGAACACTACCTGTTGCTTCAAACTTGTGAAGAAGCTCCCTCAAATAAGTTCTCGAGATAGGGCGATCTGGGTATCTTTCATTAAATAAACGTTCCGCTTCATGGAGATTCTTTCTAGATTCACCAATTATTAAGATAGCTGCTACTTTGTCGGCTTGAGTACGTACCATTTTGCCTATGGAAACTCTTAAACGTCTCGTTAAACAATAATAAAATTAAATATTTAAGCTATATAGAAAAACTTTGCAAAGCAACAAATACTATTAAATTAACAACGTCAATTTTTTTGACAACTAACCAGAGGCGGACTGAAAAATCTTCAATATTTAAATGTGAAATAATAATTTTGGTATTTATTTAATTTAGCCGTCAAAATTAGTTTAAACTCAAACAAAATTAATATGGCTATGTAGCCAATGTCAATGCCTTTCAAACGAGATATCACTTGCCATAAGGTCCTATTTAAAATTATTGGCCAGAATGGCACTGTGACGTGATCTATTACTATTACGTCACCTGTTACCATTCGTAGAAAAGTTCACAACACTTTATTTTCACCCTCCAAATTTTATTATGTAAGTGTAGCCGTTCAAAAGATACGAGGGGGAGGGGACTTTTGAATAGCACTGTATATCTGTCAAATATCGGTTATGTTATAACTATAAAAGAGGAGGTGGGATTATTCAAAAGTATCAAGAGCTATAAACTGTTCCAAAGTTAACATAATGAAAAAAAAAACAGGGGGCTTTCAAGTTTTTACGATTTTTGTGTTCAAAACATACAGTTTATAGCACAGAAATAAAACAGTTTGCGGCGAAATTTGCTATACCAATGTTCTTCAAGAAGAGGAAGGGATGGATAATAATGATTTTATTCACCCTTCCCCTTCAATAAGGTAGAATGAAATTGTTATTTTCCCTTGCGCTTCTGAAAAGTAGGAGAATGATAATTGCATTCTCCCTTTCCCTTCATTATTTGTAACGTACATTAGAATTTTTGCGAGAAGAAATAATAAGAAAGATAGTTCACCGGACCTAACAAATAGTCTAACATTATAATCATAAACATTTTTATACTTACAGTGGTTGATCTTTCAGTTACGAAAACCCTACCCTTGTGGACGTGTTTTTGAAGCACCAAATCTGTCGCCACTGCATTTAAACAATTACCATCTCTTATTTCGAACTGTGAAATAGCGTCGGTTAGTTGAAACACGACGAAAATATACAAAAACGCAAATAAAACTAGCTTCATTTTGAATAAATTGATTTCTTTCTCAGTCACTACTTCGTACAAATAATTCGATGTTAAATATCAACCGCGTACCTCAATATATACGGTACGATAACTTGCTTATCCAGTAGCGTAGCTGTGGGAAAACGTTTTAAAATAATTACCCACACTCGACGAAAGAGAGCTCGACCAACAGATAACCCACGCACAAACTACGAATTGAAAAATATTGAATGCTTGTATGAACTCTATTTGTGGGTTATCTGTGTTCTATATCACAAACCATCTACAGGGTGATGCATTAATGTGATGAAAGGTAAATGTAAATGTATTTTACTTCATACTTGAACTCTACACTTGACTTCACCATTGCAATGATACCTGCATATAGGGTTGTAATAGGTTATACAGAGTATTTAAAAAGTTTCTGAAAATCTTTTTACAGCCCCACTTGTTTCATACATTAATTCGTTTGGGTTGTGCTAAACAGCCTATGAACTTGAACTGAATCTTTGTACCATTTCCCATGTTATCTACATTCCATTACACAAGCTTTCGTGTCATGACTGGGGGTATTTTGAGTAGTTATAATGGTTGTATTACTTCCTCTACAAAGTGCTTCCATCTGACTATCTGAGTACATGTAAGTTCTCACAGAACCAAATTATTTCATCATAAAGTTTACATTTTCTGCACATATAGCTTTAGTAAGCATGTCCATTTTGAGAAAAGGTGTTTCCTCGGGGTACCAGTTTCCAGTCACCATGTCGGCTTCTGTCTTAAATGTCTTTTACCCTCTTACCCATATTCAATATATTCATAGCATTGTCTACCTTGTTCGGTAAACTCTACATGGAGGTAACCTTATGTCAACCTCTATATTTTACTTGGCGTTTCTTATCTAGCTACTTTCCGATTTTCCCTCTATTCCGTGTCTAGAAGTATCTTCTTTTAGAACCTTCTTTAGCTAATTGATCCGCCATTTAATTACCTGTAATCCCATATATATAAGAGAATGACATAATTTAACGTGATACGCCAATGTCAAGATGTGTTTATTTTAACAAGTAGAACAATTTATAACTAAATTATCGTCTTCAATCGATGAAAACAACACATGAATTTCGTTATCGGGTAAATACAAAAGTTTATCATTTCTTTGAAAATGTTTAATTAAAATTTGCAGATTCATTCATTCCAATTAGTTTAATGGCGAGTATATTCTACTTATCGTATCTTCTTTGAAAAAATGTTTTAATAATTTTCTTGTTGATTGTTTACCATTAAATTTGACAATATCGAAAAAAGATGATCAGAATTAAAAACTACGAATAAGGGCCGGTTTAACAAGAGATATTTATACTAGGTATAAAACAGTATAATTATTCTGGGAATAAAAAGTTATACCAGAGTTTATACCTAGTATAAAACTAGTTGGTTTTACGTTGCTTTTTTACACCGGTATAGCAATTCTTGGAAAACAAAAACTATACGTGAAAGATAACTACTCAAATTCTTTCTAAATTATCAATTTCTTAATAATTCGTAGGATCAAACTTTAGATCAAGATGAGTTTGTGGCCAGATTTAGGTTAGAAAGAGCAAATCAGAGAAGAAATATCTACTAGCTAGCTACAACGCGTCCGTTTTTTGCTTTTAACTTACACAGTTTATAGGTATATTCACTAGAAATAAAAATGAAAGTTCATGCCTCCAAATCCAAGTGTTAAACTAGTGTTTTGAAGTTATTCGTAGAGTAACCGTTGTATCTGTCTGTTCGGCGACGGTATAGCTTATTCTAGACTTTCCGAGTATCCTATTCCATAGTTAAACTTATACCTGCTTTGTAAAACGCTAGAATACATCTTATACCCAGAGTAGGCTTATTCTTAGTTTATACCACTATTGTAAAACCGGCCCTAAATATTATGTATTACATTCATTTAAATTGAAACTTCAGATTATTTTATTTTTTACTAATGTTTCTATTTTGAATGAACATTTATTTCTTGTGATTACGAAACACATGATAATCTTTTAGGTTTTCCATGTTTTTTAATATTTTTTGCATTTAAAACCGTGGAATAAGTGCATATTCATTTATTTTGCAAATAATAAAATACATTCAAACACTAAGTTGTAAATTAACATCATATTTATGTTGGAAACAAACAAATTTAATTTTTACTCATACAAATGCTTCGACATACCCAACTTTTTTTAGTAACATTTTTTTATATTGTCAAATTTAAAGGTATTTCACTCTTGAGTAAAACTCATACTTTTTGACAAACGTCGAATACGACTGAAAAATTTGATATTTGATTCTAGGTTTTAGATAATGCAGAACTTTTTATGAAGAATAACTTTTTCTTCCTAAAATTAATAATAAAAAAGCTTTCCATATGATTCCAACATAGGGGGACATGCATAATTGTATATGGACCACGATACACTTTCTCACAGTCTGTTCTTGCGCATGTAGCCGACAGCATGTGACGTCATGTGGGAATCTCAATCGGTGATGTACAATGCTAAATATATGGGAAATACTCTGTGTTTTATTTTCATGCATATTTCCACTTTATGAATGAATATTTAAATGCGACATGGTTTTTCACATATAATATGATATATTACTTTATTATCAGTAACATAGTTATCTTTTTTTGGTAAGTACAATGATGCTGGGAGTTAACAATGTACAAAACGTGTATAATATATATGTTTTACATTTACAAAAGATTTTAAACAGAAATATTTATTATACAAGACTCCTTAACAAAGGCGAGTTTCGTATCGATAATGCGAGTGTATTAATATAACCATTACATGAAACTTGCATGCACTATTTTTTCTACGAAAAATAAATTTGATTTAAAAAAAAATATAAAAAAAATGCACAAACCGGGTCTCGAACCACCCTACGGGACCACATTAAACTAATATAAAACGTATATAGGTATGTTACTGCTATACAAAATTAGTAATAAATTATTGTAAACAAAAATTAATAAGTGTATTTACCTTGGTCATTAAGAATTTTTGGTCTGGTGCTCGACATTTATTTTGGTCTTTTCTTGACATTCTACAGCAGGTATGGGCAACCTTTGATATGTTGTAGGCCAAGGCCAAACTTTAGTGTGCAAATACGTTCGCGGGCCGCATTTAAAAGTAGTACATTTTAAAGTAGTGTTGAAGTGCTCATAATTTTTTGCGATAGATATCAAACATGAAATAATACGACAATATTAATAGTTATTTATGATATAAGTGTTAAAAGTACATTTTTAAGGCACGCATGTGAAGGTTTGCAGAATGAGCGAAGCGAATTCTGCAATTCACATGAGTGCCTTAAAAGGTACTTTTAATACGTATATCATACAATATTTTTTCTACAAACGTTCAAAAAATGCAATAATACAGTATGAATTAAATTTTAAAAACCTTTATTAATACATCCAAAGGAGGTAAAACAGCAGTGCAGGAAATTAATTTGTCAAATTGCACAAATTATACTATTAATATTAATGTTAATAAATAAAATCTAAATATTTTGACGTTTGCTTTCAAAATTTGACAATTCACTTTTACCAGCAGTGCCATAAACATTTTAAGGCACTCAGTGTCTTAAAGTGACATTTTTAAGGCTTCTATGGAGTGCTAAAAATGGCATTTTTAACACGTTTGTAGGAAAAAGTTATTATAATATCAATTTATTAAAATAACAAAATTAAATAATAACATTATAATTAAATAGTTGAATTTGGAATTGTTACAAACTACGAAAGTTAAATAGCGATACCGAAATCAACGAGACACTTGAGCTTAAACTTGGGAAACTAATCCATCGATATTTGGATAAATTCCACTGATACAAAGACGTAAAGAATTTTACAAATTATCGTCATTCAGCCTTGTACGATATTTTGATTTATTAACTTTCATCAGTGAAAAGTTCGGGCCATCCACCCGCTTATATAGGTAGGCAAAATGAAAGAATGATCTAGAATCGTCTAGTGTAGAACAGTTGAGAAGAAATCATCTTGTGTTGCGCCTCCAGTGAAGCGGCAAACATCGAAGGCTTTGATGTTTGCCGCCTCACTCTTTGATGATCGCCGACACAGGTTTTTATTTTGCAATATGATAAAAAATTCTCAGTTGAACGTCTACAATCCGACGCCTACAATCCAATAAAAGTTTCACTTGTGTCGTGGTTTCTTAAAACCACACAATGTTTTTTTTAAATTAGGTTTTTCAAAATGTCTCGCGGGCCGGATCAAGTCATACAGCGGGCCGGCTGTTGCTCACCCATGTTCTACAGAAAATATTGGGTCTGTCTACTTGGTTATTTAAATCTAGGTTTCTATTGGTCAATTTTTCAGTTTCATAATGAAAACCAGTGTTTAGAAAAAGCTTATACCTATTTAGAATCATTTATTGAAATTAGTTAATTTTGATATATTCTTGTCCAGTTTTTTCAGGCAGTTTTGAAAACTGATTTTCCTATTAATTTCACTTAATCGTTACAAAACAAAAATAGCCTTATATTATAAAACAGTATTAATAACACTAATTACAGTAAATTAGTGGGTAATAAAATTCCAAATAAACGAATCAACTCAAGTAAAAGTGAAATTAAAGCTAACAACACCTTGTATTGATGTATTGCATGAAAACACAATGAATCGAAAGACTGGTGAGAGGTGGGTGTAACTTTCTGGTTCCCGCGTGACGTAACTGCGCGGCTCGGTCGCAATTTGGAGTAGAAATCAGCATACCGTGAGTAAGTGTATCGTGATATGGACTATAATTTTGGTAATAGCGTTGATTGAGGAGTTCAATCAACGGTAATAGTTTACTACCACCCATGGACGTGGAGATTTGCAATTTACAAATGCAAACAGTTATTTAGTTTAATGATGAAACTATATTGTAAATACACGGCGCTGCTGATACGGGACGGAATAAAAAAAACTGCGTTAGACATTAAAGTTTTTGGTACCTAATTTTAAATATTACACTAGGGAATTATTGAAGCTACCAAAAATAAATTAAATATATTTGTTTTTCAATAACATTCGATCACGACAATAGTTTATTGGCTTCGTCGGTCCTGTTCTATTGTTGTATACTTTTAAATCAATTTTAAAACCGAATACGCAATAAAATCGATAGTTAATATTTGTATTGTCTGCACATATTTTATTTCATTTTTATTTATTGACATGTAAACTATATTTATTTCATTCGCAAATATACCTGAACAAATCCGGCATTTAAAACGCTTCAATCGTATACTGAGTGTCCCGGAAAGTTATTTTATTTAAGCCACTATATATAACTATTATTTTTTTATACAGAAATTCGCAAAAGCAACGCTAGGAGCGGAACGAGGAACATTCTTCATAATAGATGAAGAAACCGAAGACTTGGTAGCAGAAGTTTTCGAAGAAGGTGTAGACGTTGGGGAAGTTACAATGCACAAAAAGAACGTTAAAGTACGATTGGCGAAAGATAGAAGCATAGCTGGTTTAGTTGCTCGTACCGGAGCCACGGTAAACATTCGAGATGCTTATAACGATCCCAGATTCTTTACCGATGTCGAAGAAAAAACAGGCTTCATTACCAGATCGATCTTGTGCATGCCCATTGTCAGTGTCGATAATATTTTGGGTAAATATATTTGGTGGCGAGAAAGGATGAATGTAATCAAATTCTAGAACGAATATAAGTGTAACGAATAAATAAGTGAATTGTTATTTGCATTTTTTAGAGTACCTAAGTACAACTTTTTTTATTCGACGCTTGGCGTAACGTAACTATCTTGAATTTTTTTTAAAATGGAAACCCAGCACGCCTTCTCTGTAACTTGATAGAAGTAGTAAAGAAATATCATAAAGAGAATAACTTGAAAGTCTCCGAATAGACAACTTTATACCTAAGAAATTTCCTTTCTATTCTGTTACCGTGCAGATTTTCTTACAATTCATAGACTCCGCTTCAATTAAGAAGAAACCACGTGAATTTGCAGTCGTATGCGCGAACTTGTTGTCAAATTGTAAAATTGACATTCGACTTCAAATCAGTAGCGTAACGTGTTTACATTTTGTAGGTTAGCTCAAAATTAGAGTATTAAAAATGTATTTATCATATGTATAGTTTAAATAAAACATATTAGAGAATTCTTTGGAGCTTTTCGAGATATTTTCACTGGTATATGAAAATACTTCGGACTCCGTGAAAGCTGCAACGTTTTCAAGAATCTGTCGGCCTTAATTGTGGATACTTTTTGCTTTAACAACAAGTTTTTTAGAAGGCATGGTTTTGGATCAAATAAAACACACAACACACAGATAAACTAGCTAATAAACGTCTTAAAATATTCAAGAATCAATAATATTCGACACAACCTCAAATGTCAATAATAAAATGGCTGTCGGCGTGAAACATCGTTACGAGACGACATGGATAAACAAGAACAAGTTTGGTTTCTGTGCAAGACAGTTGGCAAACTTTACATGGCTTCTTCTTGTGTGAAACGGAGTCTACCTTTTTCTTTTATAAAATAATATATCTTCGTTTTGTAGGAGTTGTTCAAGTTGTAAATAAAATAAATGGCGTTTGTTTCACTCCATCGGATGAAAATCTATTTAAAACGTTTTCGGTGTATTGTGCGCTAGCGCTTCATTACACTAGACTCAATCAAAAAATGTTTAAGACGGTACGTTCTATTAAATTATTTTTAAATCAAACAAAACTATAGATTGGAATTTTTTCAAGTGTAACCTCCTTCGGGGATCCATAAAATTAACTTTTGATGCGTCCCCATCAGTGTTTGACAAGTTTTAGGTTTTTGTTATGTCAATAACGGACCCAATTTTCAATTTTTCGGGAAAACCCAGAACTCTCAGCTCAGCTGGAGTCCAAATTGAAAAATCTTCTTTGTTTTTTCCTCTTTATAACGGTCCTCGTGCCTAGAACACTGCAGCCTGTTGGCTTTGTTCTCGGCACCCTTGCTTCTATCATCATCACAAGGTGTAAGGCTTCTAGTAGAACAAATCCTTACGTGACACAAACAATATCCCTTTACTCAAATTGAATCTAGACATTATTAAATTTATAGTATTATATAGTGTGGTCTAAAATATCGCAATTTGTATGCTATATGTTGAATAAGACCGAAGATCCATTTTTTATTTAAGAATAAACCTTTCAAATATGTATTTTTTTTAGGATAGAGTCAACAAATCTAATTTGAAGTTATTAAAAACGCAACTGAAGCCTTGCGTTCATGACACGGAAGCCTTTACCCAGAAACTAAGTGTGCAGGTCCCATACAATTTCGCCGAGTATAAATTTATATATTTTTAATACCGACAAACATTAAAGAATGTGTTGTTAGTAATAATTCAATCACTCTATTACTAATATCACGTTTCACGCATTCCGGACCGTTATTAGACTCGTAAAGCCAATTGGAATTTTGACTTAGGCATGCGCAGAACCGATACTCGTTGATAGCTCTACGATTTGGGCTATGTATAGTTTTTTTCATGATTTATGAAACTGACCTAACCTAAAAGATGGGATAATGACACGCAATAAAGCCATAAAAGTATTATCCGTGTCTGGGACGTATTTATTTTGTTGGCGAATAATAATTTATCACCTGAAAGCTCTATAAGACTTTTGGGTCATTCTTATTATACATTTACTTAGTACTTTTTCTTTTTTATCAGATATAGTGTGGCTCTGCACGGTAAATCCGAAGAGATTTATGGTTTTATTGCATCTCAAGCGTAAGTCAAGTCTCAAGTCCAAGTCAAGTCAGTTTTTTAGATAATGAAAAGGACTATACCGTTCCGTTATATGGAATCCGATACGCATCTGTCAAATGCAAATGCTAAAGAAGTGTCATTGTCAATTTTTAATCATAACTCAGGGCCTTTTCGGAAACTCGCTTCAGTAAGATATGGCAACGTTTTGAGATGACAAATGGTTAATGTCGCTTCTCCCTTTCGATTTTGGAGACAAATTTCGTTTCATTTATGTAAATTACCATTAGGAATATCAAAATTAAGTTCCCTTTCATTGACTAAATCATAAATGTTTAAGGATTAAGTGGATATACACGGAAAGAAAAGAAAAGTAGAACGTGTCGCGGGACATACGGTAAGAACTTTAGTTCCTTTTAAGCAATAATCAAATTTTTTTAATAAATAAAAAATAAATACATATATTAATATAACAATTTATTTTACTCTGGATGGAACTTCTTTCAACAAAAATATACAGTAGTATTAATTATAAAAATCTTATCATTAAGTTGATTGGCACAAAGTACATATTAAGTATTCTATTAACTGTAATTAATAATACAATGTATGCTGACAATCAACATTTTGCACCGAGAGACTAGCTCGCCGGCCGAGTCGAGGCACGTAACGCAACACCGTAACGTAACGGTCAGATCTTTTGCGTCGCGACCCCTCTCGCTCGGTCAAATTTGTTCCTCGCTCCAACCTAACATAAGGAACTGAATTTCCAAAAAGGGAGTGAGTAAACCTGAAAAATTTGAGTGAAATTATGGAAATGTTTCTCAAAACAACGCGCTGTTGTCATATCTTTTACTGGACCTTACTGAAGCGAATTTCCGAAAAGCCCCCAAGTTATACAGGGTGTACCAATCTTACGACAAACTTCTTTATATGGGTTATTTCAAGAGATATCAAAAAATATTTCCAACAAAAATAGTAGATGTGTTGAAGGTCCATACTTTGAAATTATATCGAACTATACAGAGAGCTGCATAACTTCGTTACAAACCAAACATGATTTTTCAAATGGGAACCGAATTCGTATTGATTACATTTTTTTGAAGCTTTTGATATGGACACGTTTATGTGAAAATCGTAGGTAAATCAACGCTCTGTAGCTTGTTGTACGTTGAAGCAAAAATTTTTTTTGCCAATAAGAGTTTCGTAACATGATGCAATATCTCCGTATCCTATTAAATTTCAATTATATTCTTCCTCATATACAGGGTGAACGGAAAGTCGAACCTGTCATTTTCTTTCTTCTTTCAAATGGAACACCCTGTATTTTATAGCAAAAATAGAATTTTCGATTATGTAACTTTAATTTTTGTCAAGCGTTCCCTATACCAAAAGTTTATAAAAAAAGAGTTATCTGGTAATATTTACTGTAAACTATTATTATTGACCTATTATGTGAAAGTATTAAACGTTGTATGTAACAAAAAATTCTAATTAATGATAAATTTTCCTGAATAATTCATTCCAAACAAAACTAGCTACCAAAAGTATAATCCTAACCGTAATATTAAGCTGAAGGTTCAAAATATTCACCGTTAACATCAATGCAATGCTGTAAGAGGGGGCCCAACTGATTGGCCAGCTCGGTCACCCGATTTAACAAAAGTTTATTTATCATACTTTTGTTTTGTAACGCAGTTATGCAGCACTCTGTATAGTTCGATATAACTTCAAAATATGGACCTTCAGCACACTTAATATTTTTGGTAATAACATTTTTTGATATCTCTTAAAATAACCCATATACCGAAGTTTGTCGTAAGATTGGTACACCCTGTATAGCTTGAATTTTTTGCATATTTTTGTTTGGTGGGCCATATTTTTTTGAAAGGCACATATATTTAGTTTCAATTGTTTACTGGTAAATATATAACGGATGATAGATAAACGTTAATTAGTAATAATAAGTTTTTCCAAATCATAAAAGATTCTTCAGATACCTAGATGTTTTACTTATTTCTCATTATTTTGATATTTTCACTTGCGCCTACATTTCTCTTATAATCGTTATTACCTTTAAAAACAATAAAAATGGGTGCTTAAATTCGAAATTATTTCAAATATAACAAAATTATCTATATATTTCTTTTATTCTAATTCAAGCAAATTAAGTATTGTAGAATTTTTTATTGGCACCTTGTATGTTTGAATTATTTTTGTATTAATATTAAAATTCACTCAAACAATACGAAGGGTAAGTTAATCATTAAAATCACGAGGTGGCAAAAATTGTCACATTTATTAAAGTGAAGGTAAATCACGAGTGTACAAAGTAACATCGTCATCGTCCTTAAACGTTGGATGAATATTTGATATTGAAAAAATGCATAAAACATTTAAAATATCAATTACTTTTTTCCGGAAGTTTAATGATTACTTTATAGATTAAAATCACTCTGCGTAACGGGGTGCGATACAAATTCAATAAATATTTTTATCTTTCAAAAAAAAAAGACTTAATTTACCAACACTGGCTTGCTTCCACGGAAAACTCTCCTATGGGGAAAATTTCGTTAAAATAATTATTTTAGGTTTCGATGGTATGTATCTCCAGAAGATTTCCCGGATATGCCACAATTAGTACTCTACATGGTCACAGAATTGGTGGGAAGAGAAGAAATCCAACAGAAAAATATGATAGAATTTATACTTTCTGTGAAAAAATGTTATCGTCATAATCCCTATCACAACTTTGAACATGCTTTCAACGTATCGCACTGCATGTTTATTATATTGATGAGAAACCTACAGCTTTTCACTTTACTCGAGGTAGGTACTTACTTCAATTTGTAACTATGTTCTAAAACGCTGTAGCACCCACAGGTCACCGGGTTAACTCTCGGGGCAGTGGTAACCGGAGCTTATAAAACCGGGCATTAATACCGTAACACTATAATAGTTATTTAACCAAAAAGTAGCTATATTAATGAAGGTCATTAACAATCGAGATAATTCGAGATTGTTAATTGCCCTTTTAATACTCGTGTTAGTTACAAAGCTTTTCCGTCGACAGTATAAGTTCTATTCGTTTTTCTCAATATTTAAAAAATGAAAATATTTGTCATTGTCAAAAATGAATAATAACACTGAAACGTATGTTTGGTTGCCTACACCACACGTAACTGTCAATATAAATATAATGTATAAGATGTGCGTTGGGTTGCCTATGGATGAAAATGCGCATACATATATGTCAAAATAATGTTTCCCGTTTTTAGCGGAAACCAAAAAGTAGCTTGCGTTACCTCTCTGCATCTGCCTTCTGATAATTCTTTGTTAACGATATATCAGCATGCGTCTAATTGAAGGAAAAAGACGCCAAAGGAATACGAACACGTTCTTTAATTTATACAATTTATTTTGGGACAAACTTTACCTAGGAAACATTAATTTTCATCTCGTTTTTTAAATTTATTTCAGGTGAAATCCCTTATAATAGCTGCCCTTTGTCACGATTTGGATCACGGTGGATTTACAAATAATTTTCTTCAACTAACAGATGATACTTTATCCCAATTATATGATGAATCTATTTTAGAGCATCACCATTATAGAGTAGCTATGACTATTTTAAAGGTAAGTCGAATACATTAGAAGCACTAAAAATACTTGTAAGTTCCTGTAAGTGAGGAGGCAAATTCAACTGAAATATAGACTCCGTTTCATATAAGAAGAACTCACTAGAAGTTGCAGTCGTATGCGCGAAGAAGCTGCACATAACAATATCTGAACATCAGTATATGGGTCAAAGCCTTAGGCTTCTTCTAGTGGGTAGGCAACTTCTAGACTTCTAGTGGGTTCTTCTTATGTGAAACGGAGTCTAACTCTGAACTTAGTTTACACTATCACCATTTATCTTCATCATAGACTGAAGGTAAAGTCCAAGTAAACTCTGAAGAAGATAGCTTGGTTATCGAAACGAGAGTGAAATTCAATATTCAATATCAAGTATTGCCAACAGTTCCAAACTTAAAGATAAAACAACAACATTTGAATTGTACCCCTTTTGACGTTATTAAGTTTCAGCATCTTTTGAAAAACACATAATTTTCAGGGCCTGATGATTTATAACAATATTTCCAAAAAAGATTTCGAATCCATTTCGAGAGAACTGAAAGAAGCAATTCTAGCCACCGATCTAGCCAGTTATTTTAAATTTCGCGTCAAACTACTACAACTCGTTAACGACGATGTATTTGATTTTTCAAATTCTCGACATCGTACTTTGATGAAGGCTATCATGATGACAAGTTCGGATTTATCTGGAAATTGTAAACCGTTTCTTGTGGCTAAAAATATATGCGATAATGTATATAGTGAGTAAAAATTTAGTTTAAGGTAGTACTGTCGATACCACAAGTGCTCTGGTTCATTTAACGCAGTATTTATATCTGGCAACGCGTAAAAGCAAATAAAGTTCTATATTAACAAATGTCACAAGATATGATGATAGACGAGAGTTTTCCCCAGAAACGGGGCATAGACAAAGATTACAGAATAAAAATATAAGATGTTTCACTCGTTATTAGAATTTATCGCGTAAAGCACCGATGCCGCTGGTGACTTGTATGGTACTGTACGTCGTTATACGTCCTTACTTGCATTTAATTTGGCATATTATACGGGACGTCGCCCGTTGAGCGCTGTTATTTTAGAACGGTGTTTATTGGTTGTTCCTGTTTTATATTTATGCTGTATAGATTTTTTAAATTTATTAATTAATTGTTGAAATGAGCAAAAAATCATATTCATATTTTTCTCTTTAATAGCAAAGGTTAAACACTAAATATTTTATAATATTTGCTAATACAAAATTACGGATTTATTTTTATAATAAGGATATTATATAAACAAGTACATTAAGCAATAAAACACAAAAATTCAATTATATAGCTAACCAAAGTGGATTGGTCAATTCCTTTTGAACGAATTTACTAAATTTTCTTTTCATCATCCATGTAATCAATTTCCTTTCCAATATTATGCAAGTCTCTATACCAGAGTCCGCATATATTTTACTCTCAAACGTATATTGAAAGATTTGAAAAACAATAGATTAAATTCAACACACAGACCAAACTCCAAACTTACTATTTTACAATATTTATAAAACTTTTTAATAAAGGTATCCTGCAGCTGCTTCTCTTTTTACTGTTTTAACCTTGTCAATCCAAAAAATACGCATTATTTAAGGATCAAAATTTAATATTTAGTGGCCCTATTATTCTGGTTGCTAATGAGTATGTTTAATTGAATTTGTGATAAATATCTGCTAGATTATCAATAAGTATCACAAAATTACTAAGATGCTGGTTAAAAACTGTGAATTGATTCATTTCAAAAATTCAAGTCCATTTTTTACTTACCCTTTCAAATTCATATCCCGAACATTTTTCGAAATAATTAACATTTAAAAATAAACCTTTGTGATAAAGAATCCTGTTAATTTAAATATTTATTTCTCTAATTACCCCTGTATAGCTTAAAATAAAATAAGCTTTTCGAACTTCTCTGGTATCTACCGGTCTCGTTATTGACAACAAAAACGAGTCGTAAACATAATTTATGAGAGAGAGCGGCGTCCGTTTGGGACATGAACTTGAATCAAACCGCCCTGGAGTGAAACATCTTTTATTTTTATTCTGTAATCTCTGCTATAGACCACCAAGCTAAATATGGCTCTCATCGACCTGCTTAGGAACTTTTTCTTATTGGCAGTTTATTTAACTAATAATTAATTTATGTGTTAATTTATGGAGAAACTGTATTAATAAATAACTTGTCTTAGAGGAATTCTACAATCAGGGTGATTTGGAAAAAAAGATGGGACTTACCCCTTTATCTCTTATGGACAGGGAAAAATCTCAAATGGTTCCAGAAGATCAAATGCAATTTTTAACTGTGATAGTATTGCCTTGTATGGAACTTTTGAAGAGGATATTTCCAAATACAAACGAACTTCATGTCGAAGCTACGTAAGATTATTATTATTTTTAAATACAGTTGAAACGAAAATACCCTCAAAGATGAACAAGATGTTACAGTAGTGTTTAAGCTGACCTTCGATTGAAAATGGCGATCAATTAAAGAAAGAATTCGTTTGGTTTTTAATCTGTAATACAAATTTATTTATTTTGTATTGAATTTTTAGTATTTTGAAGAAAACATGGCAAGAAATTATTGCATTAAAAGGACAAAAGAGCTGGAGGCAAGACGATTCAGTAGTAGATCAAACAGAATGCATGTAAATAAATTTATTTTGAGTAAATACAACTGAGAGTAACTATACATACAATAATTATTATATTCTATATTTTATACAAAAAATTAAAGCAATAACTTATTCCAACATATATTTTTTTAACACCCAAAAAGGTCAGTTCTTAATAGTTTTTTTTATTTAACAGACTTAAGGTATAATTAAAAAATAATTTTAAAATTTAATCATCATGATCCAGTTGTTTTCTTACTTAGAAAAATATACAAATATATTCAAACAATGTAATATCTATAAGAAAAAATTCAGGCAAAAGTAAATAATAATGTAAAATAGTAGAGATAAGGATGGAATTAATAGCTACTCATTTATTACTTTACGTATTGCGAATTTTTCCGGGTACATAGGTTCTGTCGATTTGTGGCTCCTGTAGAAACATGTGGAGGCACCTTTCATTTTGAGCCAAAGGATGGCCGGCAATTCTGCAACAAAAATAAACCATCAAATATCAAATAGGATTTCTGGTATATTCGCTATAGAAGATATAATGGCAATTCAACTAAAAATATATTCTTGTTTATCCATAACATAATTAATTCTAAAGAAACAAATCGCGCCATATTTAACAGTGTAGTTTTGTTTTGATCCTCAATTAAATAATCGTATTTTAAAATCCACCATTTAGATTATTATGTCACTAGTATAAATTAGGTTAGGTACAAATTTTAGCATGGAACATAAATATTTGACTTTCAACACGGTAATGAATTTGTTTATTTGATGTTTTTCATATATTACTACAATATGGTACAAGACACGATCTATATATTACCTGCTTTCATAATAATTTATAAAATTCAGACAAAATAAGTTCAAAATTAAAAATGGAAAATAATCCCTCAACCAACCAAATACAGAATCTTACTTTGCTTAAACTTTAAGGAGTAAAGGACAGTGGTAGATGTAAAACTAATGTCAACATATATATTCATATGTCATGAAGGAAATGATACATAGAACAACAAACAAAGACAATAACTTCACATTTACACTAATTGCATATCCTCATAATTTCAGTAAATTTTTGTTCCCATTTTTTCTGTGAATCAGCAGATATTTATTTTGCCACTTATTCATATTATCTAAAGAAATATGGGGTCAAAATTTGAAGTTGAACACCCTATTGAAAGTAGAGGGATCTAGTAACACCATAGTTCAATGGCAAGGCCAAAGAGAGAATGCAAATGGCACTTAATTTGGTCAGCACATGGGTAGAAGAAGAGATTTTACTAAATAAATTGTCACGGCAACACACTGATTCTATAGAAACAAAATATTGCTCCTAAGTTTATGGTATTAATAAAGTCAGTTAACATTAACCCGAAGTGTGTTTATAGTTATGGACCTCAAACATAAGGTACCTTAGGTACTTGAAGAAGGAAGTTAGAGAGCTTGATGCAAATAAAAAAACACATTTTTCAGATACTTACTTGTTAATGAATACTTCTAAACCTTTCCGTCTATCTTCTATAAAATCCTCTTCAAAAATTCCATCATCACCTCTAAACGGTAATTGTCTTTTCCATGCTTTACCAGGCAAGGGTGGCACTACAATTTTACTATCTCTTTCCAACTCATTTCTTAACCATTCAAAATCACTGTATCGTCTTCTAACACTAGACTCTTTTACTTTGAATACAGGAAGATTTGTCTAAAAGTATAAGAAAAAATTTAGAGATTTTCTGAAGTGGTAAATAAGGTAGTAGATGATGAATATACATACAGTTTATAATGGATTTGAAGGCATGAATTAGCATTTCCCAAACTTATATCACTATGAAATTTCTGTATTTTTCTGCAGGGATAATATCAACTTTTTAACATGTTTGAAGATATCATTTATTTTAATTTATTGTATTGATTTTAAATAACTTTTCTTTTTTCTATCTGTTGATGATTTTTGGAAAAATTTGAGGAATATCCCAGATTTAATCATTAATAAGATTGGATTTACAGAAAATAGAAACACCAATTCAAGAAAGAGCAACACTCGAAACAAATTGATTCATTGTATTCTTATTCAAGTGAAGGCTGTATTTCTCCATATAATTTAGTTTTTCTTTGTATAATAAATACAAATCTAGCCTTATTCAGTAATCTGATTAATGTGTATGAATCTAGGACTATTTTTCTTCAATTTCTCTAAAAATTCATCAACATTAGCCAAAAAATAAAGTTTTTTCAAGATTCAAATCTACATTTTAAGGCAGTACTTAGTTTTTTTTATTTAATTATGATATCAAAGAAGATAATGGAAAACTATCCTTATACAAATATTGTTTCATCAATTATTTTAGCTATCTTTTATATATCTATAAAGTGTAATAATTCCCAGGTTAACAGGCATTAAACTTTGAATATGTTTTGGGAGGCAAGCAATGATTCTTAAATTACATATAAGCGATAGATAAGTTGTTTGTAAAACAGTCAGGTTGGAAAATATCCATTTCGACTAATAAGTATGACTACCTAAATAAGAGTTTCTTTGTTAATCACTGAAATTTTATCAAAAGGGGGAGTATACTTACTCGCATTTTAACCTCATAATCTGTAAATCTTTTTTTTCCTACCCCAATCGTGGTAACAGGATTAACGACATCGATTTCTAGAAAATTAGCTGGTGCCGCATAAGCGTCATCCAAAGTCTGCTTTTTAACATTTAATCTTCTCGTAGCTTCGACCGTTGCATCTGCTTCCGCCATCATTATGAACTAATAATTCTGGTTCTAGAAAAAAAATAATTTAACAAAAATGATTAGGTTATAAATATCCATCTAACTCACTAAAATTCTGTTAAAAGAGCGATACAGCAATTTTTTTCAATTTTTTGTTTATTTCATTAAAATAAATTTTAACAGGATTAATTGGCGCTGTATGACATCAGTCATAAGTCATCAATTGACAGCTGATGCACCTGGGGTGTGTTCGAGCATTTTTACATTTTTTACCCGAGGTTTGCTCTTTTTCCCAAACTATCTGAGCTTCGGTAATTTTTTTTTCAGTTTTAAAGTTCGAGAAAATTGTGAGCAATTTTGTTTTACTAGTTTTCAGCCACATCTTACTTTCTTCAATGCACTTCTACTGTTTCTTCATCATTTCTTGGTTTCACTAACGTACAACATAAACCTAGGGAAAGTGGGATTCCCCTAAAATAACTTTCTTCTTTTTTAACCTACAATACGTCAAATCTTCATTTAGTCATTTAGTTTCCCACATTTCTAAGTGCACAAAAGATGATTATTTAGATGAAAATGTTGTACACATTTCATATCAAATGATTCAATAGTTACGTAGCGAGTTTATCTGTATATAAAACACCGGTAATTTGCCGGTATTGTTCCAAAAATACTTTTCGTGATACCTATATTACTATTATGTTGATAACCCTATTTATTTATTTATTTGCATTTGCGAAGTGTGAATTTGTTTTAAATAGGTACGAACCAACTTGTAATTTACAGCTATTTGAAAACATTACAGTCTCCAGGTAAATACATATTATATACTACTATTACTATTAATACCTAATTGTTTCTGTGTCCAATGCCTGCAATTTAATATTAAGAACCTAATTTATCTTCTTGTATTTTTTTAGGCAAGACTGGGAAATTACCTACAAGCAAGTGAAAATAAAATTTAATTTGTGTGGTGTCCTGAATGATCAAAATAAAAATAAGTATGTGGCTTATATTAAAAATAAAAATGGCATTTTTACTGGTTTTGACAACATCACAGGTATGAAATTGATTATGTACTAAATCACATCTTCATTGTATCTGATACAATTCTGTATCAGTTTTTTTATTAAAATAGGTATATTTTCCAATAAGTGGCTAGGAAAGTTCATTTTTAAAATTTAGAAAATCACGAATCTCTTATTTCTATACTTATTTATAAATTCATGTTGAGTTAGGGTCGCTAGGGAATAAGTTTCTGTAGTTTATAAGTAATCATTCTTAAACAAAAACTGATGAGTGTTTTTTATATCTTATGATGTGCATTAGATTTTGTTGTATAATTCTTTTAATTAGTTTATTGTATATTTTAGAAATTCATGAAGATAAACTAAACTTTAAAGCTGTCGGTAACACAACTTGTAAATTATCTGTAAAATTTTCTTGTTCAACATATACAGAGGTAAGAAGTATTGAATATTATATTATATTTATAATGAAATTTAAAAAAATATAAACGCTTTGAGTACCATGGTCCATTAAGTTTATACTTTTGTAACTTTGGCATTGTATTTGCATAAAGAGAGTAAATGTAACTCTTTCTAACCAACAATAGGAATAAATAAGTCTTCTATAATTTATAATATTATAATAAAATAAATTAAAATTAAAAAAACAAAAAAAATAACATTTATCTGCTAGTGATTTTTGTTGAATCAACATAGGCATGCAAAGATTAGGGCTTGAATTGAATTGAGTTATAGAAAAATGAATTGATTCTATTTTTGCTTACTACACATGTGGGATGTTTGTAAAATATGTTGAATTGCAAATATGTTTTGTGGATATAATGATAATTTTTGTTTATGTGTATTCCACAAACAGTATTTAATGTCATCTGCTTAATATGGGATCTGCTAGTCAGCTATAATTATTAAAAATCAACTGATTAACTTGTTGCAAATTTCCATTTAGTATAACAATGTTTACTGGATATGACATGTAAAATTTAAAGGAGAAAATGAGAAAAATAGTATAATTAAGAATTGAAATCAATTTATAAGCACAGCAGTATTATTAATATAAGATGTTATGAAGTACCTACTGACCCATTCTAACTTGAGATTGAATCTTTCACATAGTAATTGGTCAGTGGCTTTTTGATGTCTAGTACAAAAAACTACACATTTACCAGGCACAAGGCTTTTTATCTGTCAATACCAAAAGCTCTAAGTGTATATTGATCTTACAGTGCCTAGTTATCAGATTGACCTTGGTGTCGACAGTATTCCTGTTTTTACTTATCAAGCTACAGTTTTGAATTTTAACAAAAGTTTTATTATGATCTGTTTTGCTTGTCTTTGTCCTGATGAGTTTGTCTACTATTCCTACCCACTATTCTGTAGCCCTAACTTTGCTATGTACTCCTGGTACATTCCACAATCCCATACTTTTTGCCTGGTTATCTAGAAAGATTAACATGTGGGCCATAAATAGTATATTAAGTATTAAGAACGGTAAGGGTTGTTTACCGGTATTATCCTTAACGTTCGAGATGCTTATACCATTTTTTGATCGATCGTATTAAATTTCTAATAAAATGATTTAAATTTCTTCGAAATGAATGAAATGTCAAAAGTGACATTAATATTTCTCGTTCAGTTTAAAATATAATTCGCATTTTGGTGAAATTGTTTTTATGCTATTTATAACTTTTTATATTGTTTTGTTGAGTTCTGTTCATTAAAAAAATATAAATAAACTTTGTTCCTTTTGTGTAATGAATGAAGTAATTTATTATTTAGGACCACTTAAATGTATGTAATCCTAAGAGTCGGTAAGTAATTTACTTACCGACGTCTGAACGGTAAGTAAATCACTTACCGACGTGTTAGACTTAGAAAACAGTAAACACAACCTACCGTCCTGATAACCGATGCTGTAAATAAACAAAAAAGATCGATCGCGCAAAAATATCATCAATTTACCATCAAGTAGGTAGAACTTTCATAACATCAGTTTTAGTTTTATAGTTTTATATTATATGTGAGTCAATTTATTTGCGAAAATTTACATATATCATAGGCGTGCGATGAAATTTTTATAAGGGATCAATTTCATAGCAAAAGGCATGTTAGTTTTTTTGTTGTATTACTAAGTGGCGTCCCCTATGACTGACGCTGATAATTGGAAAACTGGTGATTAATTCACAAGAAAATTTTTTCTTTCCCATTATTAACTACTAAGATGGACTTCCAGAAATATGTACAAAGGACCTAATGAGGCCTAGGTGCTGTGGGGTTGTAATATATACTCTCCCAACTTATCAGATGATATTTTAGAAGCCACTATGCATTTGAGAACCTAATCTGTGCATATCAGATCTGACCTCTCCTTGTATAAAAATGTACAGTGTTAATAGTAAGTAGGATACAACCTCCACCTCAGCTATAGGAGTGATGTTATTGAAATATAAAATTAATGAACCTATTTAGTTATTTTTTTATATCTACAGGTTATCTGGATTTTACTTTATGTCAATATAACTAGCAATGCCTAACAAAACAAACAGAATTTTGGCAAAAATTGATAAGCACATAAAATATTGAATATTTTTATCTAAAACAACAATTTTAACAGTTATTGATGAGCACCATAGTACTTGATTTTCTTATCAAAATACATATAATTCTACCAATGAAAAAAAGTTGTTGCATGCATTTAGGTTTCCCATTTGTTATATCATTATATAACACTATAACAGTACAATTGATAAGAGCTTATCTACAATCGTGATGTTTTCGTTATTCCCCGAAATAATTTTAAATAGTTATTTTTATGACTGCTGATGCAATTTGTTATTTAATAACTTTGGCGGTAAATTAATATAGGTACTTCCGTCATCAGAATTTCAAATACACTGTATAACTGTTTTTTTTTTTCTATTTTAAAATATATATGTAGCAAAATATACACTGAGTCCACTCTTTAAGTTCGCACCATATTATGGGAAACTTTTTTATTATCATTATCAATTTTTTTTAGTATTATACGATGTTTCTCAAAAAATAAGAAATTTATTCAAGAGAAAAGTACCAATATCGAAAAATAGTATTAAAAAAAGTTGATCACAACTGAAAACTGCGTTCAAATATACAATTGCATCGATTTATATTGAAAAAATAGGTTTTGTGCTTGTTTAATATTTTTTCTATTTTCTTAATAACGCTACCATATTTGCGTAAAATTCAAACGCGTTCTGACAATTACTGTCAAACATTTTTAGCTATCAAACATTCATTAGTTTGTCAGAGCATCCTATATATTATATTACACGTAACTACATTAAAATTTGCATTGTTATTGTACTTATCTAGAAATATATTTAAAAAAAATACATTTGTCTGTATCTAAAAAATTGCTTATTATATAGTTTGTCTCAAAGTATATCTTCTTCGCTTTTGACGGCAATAATCTAAATACGAACTTCTTAAAATAATTTTACCTGAAATGAAACCCAACAATAGTTATATAGTTTATTTAATTCAATACTATTTAATAATCCATTATTTAGAAGTAAAAATAAATAATAAAGATAAAAACAAAGGATGCATGTTACAAATACAAAAAGATAGATAGTCCACCACTTTCGATCTCTTCTACAGCAGCTATTGGCCATATGATTTATTGCAATTGGCCTGTTAATTTTATGATTGCCGGCAAAAGTGAAGACGATATACTTTGAGACAAAGGTGTTCAGAAACTCTACTGTCAAATGCATACTACAGACACCACATCATATACAATTATCAACAACTGGCTTCACTTTCATATAGCTTTTGCTTGAAAACATCCAAATTGTGTTGAATTGCTTAAAATGCTCACGAATTGTTTCAGTCGATACCTTTATTATGCATCCCTTATTGTAAACTAAATAGAATGAGATGTTTAGGTATATCAAGCTTTTATTTAAGCAACTTTCTCCATACAGTTGTTGGCATCCTAAAATTCTTCCGCGAATTAGGTCTAAAGGAGCTACTATAGTCTCTGAGACTTTCCTCAACAACTAGAATATAACATAACGAAAGTGTTTTTGCTATTAGAAATATTAAAACTTCAATTTTTTGTCTGTTTTTAGCCTGAGGTGCAACTGTATCATGAATGTGATTATGAAGTATCAATTTTCTCTCCATCAAAACACTGCTACCGTCCGTATGGAATGATGTTTCAAAATGCCTTATTGGATTTTCGTTCATTACAACGTGTATACAATGTATGTCATGAAAGAAATTGTACCAATCCTTGTATTTCATTTTGCAATTATAAGGAACACTGCAATTTAGATAAACACGATTGTAATGCTGGTGGACATGAGGTTATTAATACAGTATTTGAAAACATAGTTTATAAAGATAACCAATTTGAACTTCATACACGTAAAGAAAATAGTAAGTACCTACATTTTAAGTTAGTAAGGCCATCTGCAATCTTGTATATATTTTAAAATTAGTCACAATAGTAAATAGTGTTCTAGAACGTCTTGCTTTTTTAAAAGACCAAGACCAATTTTTCTTATCACTAACAGTTTGGTTTGATGGTTGATTTAATATTATTTTTATTTATAGACAACAAAATAAAAATAACAGTACTAATACAATGTAAATGGTTTGAGAATTCGACTAAATTGGAATTATTGTATCCTACTACACCAGGAGGAAAGAAATTTACATACAAAATTGAATCTTCACTTGGTTGTTTTAAACAACCACCTGTATGTCAAGTAAGTGTAATTAGTTACTAAGTGAAATAAGTCCAGTATATTATTTTGTGCAAAAATTATAGATTACAGACAAGCTTTTCGTCTATGATCTATCAGATCTCTATAGGAAAGACAGTAATTGGGAAGTTAAGAATGTGACTGGGTCTAGAATATATTTGAATGTATGCGGGCCACTGCTACCAGCTCAAGATAATTGCTCTAGTAAGTCTATTTATATTAACATGTAATTTGATATTTAATGGTACCGGCTGGACCAATAAGCCGGAAAGTATCCATCTTATCTACCAGAAAAATAAAGGAAATGACAAACTCAATGTCTGCCGTAATAGCCACAGAAGTAGTTGTTGCTTTTGAGAGTTCGATTTATTGGTCCACTCAGTATAAATTGGATGTGTTTGCATTGTTTTAATTTTATTTTTAGTGAGTCATTCGCAGATATGTGAATTAAATGATGGAAATTACATAAGCAGGGGTAGAATAAGTTTGCCATTAAAACCAGAAATTACAAAAGACTCTGTGGTTATGACGTTTATAAGTAAGTGTCCAATAATTTTTTTGTTCAAACGTCAAAAAAATATCATCAAAATATTGTTCTCTATAATTTTGGGAATATTCAAATTTAGACCGCATTAACTCCTAACTGACTAAATCAAGCTAGTATTTTGAAGAAATCAAAAATTGTAGCTATCTGGATATTCTTCTTCTTCTTTTATTCCATATGTTTCCCCTGCGCTATTTTGGTAGCACGACTAAATATCCTGTCCAAAACATCCTGTCAAAAATATCCTGCAAAAAAAACCCGTCCAAAAATATCCCCGACCTACAAAAACCCCTCCCATAATCTCCCCAGCCAATAAAATCTTGTTCAAGAATATCCTTAACTGAAAATATATGGTTAAGAGAGTGAAGGTAAAAGAAAAGATATCTCATCCCTTCCCCTTCTCGAAAAAAGTATCAAATTATTCAATATTTATGTCTTTTCTATTACGAATACATATTTATTCCCTTCCCCTTCTCGAAAAAATATAAATTTGCATTCCACATGAAGTTTTTCGAGAAGGGGAAGAGAATGTTTTTTTGTTTTTTTTGCCTTCCCCCACCCGAAATGAAAAGTTGGGACTGTGGGAATAGATTTATATAGAACATTGATATTGATATTGTGCTTATATTATCAACCTTTGGCATCACAGTAATAAAAAGAATGTGATTTTTTTTTGAAAATTCTTATTTTTCAATTTTTTCCACCCTCTTATCGATTGTTAGCGGATTTTGAATATGGAATACGAAAGACTATTATATTATCAACCTTTGTGCAAAATTTGAATGAGAGACATCGATATATGTCATCACAGTAATAGAAAGAATGTTGTGATTTTTTTTGAAAATTAGTTTTTTTCAATTTTTTCGACACTTGTATCGTTTGTCGGCGAATTTTGAATATGAAATACGAAAGCCTATTATATTATCAACCTTTGTCCAAAATTTGAATGAGAGACATCGATATATGGCATCACAGTAATAAAAAGAATGTGATTTTTTTTTGAAAATTCTTATTTCTTAATTTTTTCGACCCTCTTAACGATTGTCAGCGAATTTTGAATATGGAATACGAAAGCCTATCATATAATCAACCTTTGTGCAAAATTTGAATGAGAGACATCGATATAT
>CAJUYG010000021.1:301880-325138 GCA_910591675.1 Galerucella calmariensis | reverse complement strand
TTTGTGCAAAATTTGAATGAGAGACATCGATATATGGCATCACAGTAGCTTTTTATTTTAAAGTTTCCAAATATTATTTACAATAATTAAATTCAATTCGAGGATATTTTTGAAAAAGGTTTTTTTAAGCTAGAGATAATATTGGAGGGCTTATTTTTGGTTGGGGATATTACGGGATGGGTTTTGTTGGCAGGATATTTACTCCTAAACCCCTATTTTAATCCCGCTCATCGTTGCATAAAATCATTACAAGGGGGTTCGATATTGATAGGGCAACAGATAGCTGGCGCCGTGGCGAGTTCATGTTTTTTTTTATTCCTTATACACTAAGCGAAGATATGAATATGAATCACGAAAGTAAAATCAATCAGCTAAATAAATGTACGGTTTTATTTTTTATTTCGAAGACCGTTGAATTTCAGTTATTTTTGACTTGATTAATTTTAAGATGGAGACTTGAATGAAACTAAAATTGAATTGAGATGTTCTTCTGTCGATGGACAACCGACGTTTATAAGTGATAACGATGGCGAATTGTTGATTGGATGGAATACTACTAAAGCATGTCCTAAATTTGTAAGTTTTTATTTGGTACTTGAGAACAACAATTTTTTTGTATTTCCCACTTGTTTTAAGGTGAATGCGCCAATAACTGACCATGTAACATCTCTACAATCTATGTACTTAACAGAAAACACCGCATAAAGTTATACATAACTTAACTTGAAACTTACTGATTTTTGTGTCATTATAAAAGCAATGTTACAAACAATACTTGTCATGCAACACTTCATACATTTCCGTAATTGGTGTAGTAGTTCCTATAGTGTGGTACTATTCTACAAAAGTAATAATTTTGGTTTCGGTTATTGTAGTACACTACTTATATACTTGCAGCATCGCCAGTTATTGGGATAGGGTCAATTATTATTGGTGCGTTTACCATATTTACTCTTTTAAATGCTACCGCATAAAATAAATACCTTTGAAGCGACCCTCGTATACGATGTACTAATAATATTATCTGCCTTTTTTCCATAGAATCCAAACTTTTGTACTAGAAAATTATCCAGGGCTATTTCTGCTAAGTGTGAATACAAGAGTATACATCCAAATTATTACAATTTATATAATTTGATGGATTTATATAACCCAAAAGGATATACAGTCGCAAATACCAAAAACCATGATTATGTATATCGAATAAATGTTTGTGGACCACTTAATATCATAGAAGCACCTTGTAAAGAAAATGTTATGGTCGCAAAAATATTTCCCAAAGAGTTGGACGCTCGAAAAATGTAAGTTTGATATATTGAAACATTTTTATTTACACTTTTTATAATTAACTCCGGTATAATTTATATTTACAAGTGATTCTAATTTATTTTCACTCTAATTCGCTGTTTTACTTTATACAGTGCGTCTATGAAGTAACGCATAAGTACATTAATTATTATTAGTTGAATAATCCCTGAAACAGGTGCCAGTTGCATATAAAAAAATTAGCTCAACTAAAATCGATTATCAAAAACGTTGCCAAATCTCAGAGTAATGGGAATGGTCAGTGGGAGCTGATACTATTCAGTTTACAGGGGGCATGTGAGTTGTTTGAGGATCGAAAAAGTTTCGGCTCACTTGACACTTTGTTTTTTTCTAATTAAATCGATTATTTGATGCTACAGGGTGATATCTTATGGAGCTCAAACTGATATGTCATTGCAAAACGAATCTCTGATAATTTCAACAAGCAGCGGGGACTCTTACTACAAACCTAATAATAAGCTGGAATACTACGGTTCACGTATACAATTCGAATGTGATCAAAATATAAAGGTAAGTAATTTATTTTTGTTGGATTTCTGGCGTGTCACAACGTGTTGGTAAAATATAAACACTTTCATCAAAGATTAAAAAATAAACTAATTAGAGGAATATTTTGTTTCACATTTTTTCAGGGATATGGTCTACTGTGAGTAAACTGTCAAAATTTGAATACAAATTTTTTGCAGTCTTAAACTTTACAATATTATTTAAGCTGGAACGCTACTGAAAGGGTGAATTGAAAAATATGAAATAGATTGTGGTTTAATTTCCCAAAAAAATTAACAACAATAATCACTATTCTAATTGAACTAATGCACTTTCAATAGAAAACAAAACAATAATAATATTTGGTATTATGTTTTGATTTTCAATGAAGTTTACTGAGATTTATATTTTACCAACTATATATATTGAAAGTTTCTATATATTTTCTAGAGCAAGATTGTTCTACAAACTGAAGGTGATGTGGTGGAATTTTTATGGAAAACCAAATACGCATGCCCAATTACTGAGGAAATTTTAAAAAGTTGTATATTCAACATTGACAAATATCAGAAGTAAGTTCAGAGGATGTGCTATATTAATTTTTCCTTCAGATTTATTGTTTGAACGTGACTTTTTTCTATTTCACTGACAAATTTGATATATACTGCAGCACCAAATATAGAAAACATTCTCTTTTTTGGAATGTAATGATGTAATGGTAGATTTATACAACATCAACATAAATTGTAGCTATTCGACATGACCAGAGTAGGTGATGTGTGGTCAGGAAATTTTGCAGTTGGTAGGGTTCTTTATCGAGCACGTGCTCATTGTTATAATAACTGCGAGCTGTGATATGCTACTCCGCTGATGGCTGTACGACATTCTTCCCCAGAGGTAACCCATCCAAGTACTAACCGCGCTCGACCCTGCTTCACTGTAATTAACGCATCAGAGGCGTTCCACTACGGTGTTGGGTCGACTCTTACTTATAATTTTGGTTTATTTAATCTCTGGCATCGCTATTTGTTGCGTTACATTGTGCACTGGTTGTGGGCCAGTTATATTTTGTCCTGAAGGAAATAGGGAGCTTGTGTAATGTTGTGCAACGCAATATAACGACAATATAAAATTATAGCCGATTTGAACAGTATAATATAGTCCAATTTGTAGGTTAGATTTGACACGCAATACAAAAAAATCTTTATTTGTTCCAAATGGCGCTAAAGGATATTTATTTGATCTATGCGGCTACGATGAGAACATGTGCAATCCTGAAAGTAAGTAACTATTCATTTCAATAAGTTTCGATTATAAAGATCAACCTCGGCGAATAACTGTCTATTAATTGTCTCGCTTGCTTGTTAGGTGTCGGCTACGCCTCGACTATCAATTTGCAGTCAGTTTTTCGTCCTATTGGAACGGAACAACAACTTATTTATTAATATACATGTCATTTTAATTTTCAGATTGTACGTATACGAAAGCAGCTAAAGATGTTAAAACTTATAATAATAAACTCAATCTCGAATTTATCTTGAACAATGCTTGTAGAAATAAGCACGAATATAATCGAACTCTCGTAGAATTGATATGTGATACATTAACTGACAACGACCATTTTGATGACAAAATGTACATCGAAAATTGTACGTTGACGATACAGTTGCATACTGATAAAGTTTGTACAAATGAGGTAAAATGTTGTTTTTTATTCTCCATAAACTAAATGTTTTGATTGTCCACTGTGTATCAGATTATTACAACCTAATTTTGAGATATCAAGCTTAAAGCTATCTACAATTTCTAATAACAATTTATTTGAGCTTATGACACTAAATAGTTGGTTTTATATTGCAGATATACCAACCCCCTTTAACTTTAAATTGTAATTCAATGTCCTTCGTGGCATATAGCCCGAGAAGTAGTTGTTACTTCTTAGTGAACGGTCTTTGTTCTTTGATTTTCATATACTGTGTAAGGTGTTATAATAGAATTATACCTTTTACTTATATACGCTTAACTAAAATGACAATTTATATGCAGGAAACTGTGAATAAAGTAAATAAGTTAAAGCCAGCAGATGTCCTAAAATACCTCCGAGAAATAGGTCTAAAGGAGTTACTAGTCTCTGGGACTTTCCTGTGACCAAGAATCCAAAACCAAGAATCAAATTCATTGAAATTATTTATTATTAAATAATTCAGTGTAATTATTTCTCTTTTAAAAACAATTCAGTTAGTTATTGTTTTATAGTTGTCGAATAGTAAATAGACACTTAACGTCATGATTGAAAGCTAGGTGAGAATGAATGTGCCAATGGGAGGCCAGAGAACTGTCACGTAAAAATGATAGGGGACACAATAGATCTCTTAGGTCTTAGTGAATGTCACCCCAATATATATACACATTTCAAAAATATTTTTAAATGTACCCATTATCAATATACAAACTTATAAAATAGATGTGAATTGAAATGTCATTAATAAAGAGACAGACCACCATTCACGATGACCTTGTGGAGCTCCCGATTTTACATAAAAAAGTTCTAAAACTGTGCTGTTTTTTTTTTAGTATGTCGTTGCACCTCTCGATAAAGATGCAGAAAATAAAATCACCCAAGTTAATTATAAAGTGGTACCTGATGATTCTAAAAAGATGAATTGTTTGTTAAAGAATCCACATACTAATTATGTATTTAATATTAGCCAGCTCGAATTGAACGTAAGTAATTTTTTTAACTTCAAGTGCTCATACATATCTCAAATGTGGTGTTACGAAATCCAAACAAGAGGGTTCAATAAAACTCAAAGTCCAAACCACAATTATTTAATTTTGTCCACCAAAAGGACAAATTATTGAGCAACTAGTTTCGGTACATTAATTACTATTATCAGGCTACAATAGAAATGGTATACTTAGCATAAAGATCTCATGAAAGTAAAGACAAAATACATTTAAATACTGTTGAAATACATTAAATAATTTTCAAATACAAAACTTGATGATCCAAAGTCATATTAATAAGATAATACAGTAAATTTAGTTATCTTCATGAAACATGTACATTAGGTTGTTGCCATTAAAAATATCTAAAGTACGATACTATACATTAATGGAAATAGAATTTTATACTATATAACGAAGCCAGAAGTCACCTGCAGTACTTCAAGAGTAACAGAAAACTTGATTAGAAATGGAAAAATTATAAAGTCAGAACATTTCATACAAATTGAAAACATTTTTTGTGAATAATGTTCATAACTGTAATAATTAGACTATTAATATTCATATAAATAAATACAGATACACGTTTTTTTTTTGTCATATATTATTATCACTCAAGGGTAAGTTGTTATAATATTGGAAAGAGAAAAAGGTCATTTTCGGTGCCCTAATTAGGCATGCTAAGATAGGGTTTTCAGTAAGGTATAATGAAAAAGGACTTTGGGTGTTTCTCCTAAAATACTAACTAAAATTTTTTTGTAGGTAATTTCTCCAACGTGTCCTGAAAAGTCCTTTAATTACGACAATAAAACAATAACTCTACTTTATAGTATACCGAAAAGTTGTCATCATAAAGGTGAGGTTTCTGTAATTACTTTTCTTAATAATCTTTCCAAAATGAAAACTATAAATTGAAACATTGTTTTAGATAACCTGGAACTGATAGTAGAATTAAATTGTAAGGACCTGCTTCACAAAAACACTTCCTCGGTAATAAATCACATAATTTTTATATAAACTGTTTCTATTTTAATGTTTCTTATTATAATTTAGCAACTTCGGTGTTCGAGAAAAATGACGTTTTTCATGCCTCAAGCATGTAAACTACTAGAACTTGTCACAAGTAACTCACAAATTGAACGCAGTTCAGTTAGTGGCGGTTGGATAGCAGGTAAATGAAAAATTGAAATAGTTTTCAGTTGATGAAGTTGAAAATATTAAACATATAATTAATACGAGGGTATTTAGAAAAATCTGTTTTATTCAAAAGCAAATATCGTTAATTTTTTTAACAGTACATACCTGTATAATGTTATATATTGCCTAGTTCAGAGTTAAAATCATATATTATCATAAGGAACAGGCTCGTATCTAAAAATAAAAGTTTATATTGGTTTTTAAGAAATAAAGCCTGACAAGGACAAATATTTTCTTCACATAAACGGTACAATCAAAAGCCGAGGACTCGAAGCTTCTAACTGGTAGAATCGTTGGCTTCAAAATAGTGTTATTAATCTACTCTATTGTATTTCACCGGATATGAATCCATAGCACTGACAATGAAAAACATTAAAGGTGGGGTCGTTAGTGGAACTTCCTCCTTAAGCAACGAACCCTGTACATTAAATCTACAAATCAGTCATATATTAACAAAAAATTACCTTTCAGGAGAGTGATTAATTCAATTTTACATCAACTTTGAACTATTTCCAAGGTTTCACTCAAACAGTTTATTAATTTTTTTCATCTTTTTTCAGCTTACACAATATTTTCACTTTTTTTAATTGTGCTAGTGATTGGTTCAATATATTGGCTTTATAGACGTCGACGTAGGTGCAATCTTTATGATACATTACTACTGCCATATAGAAAGGTAAATTATCAATTTTTATATCTAAATAATCTTAAAATGATTTTAAAAGCAAATAAAACACACGTTTTGAACAGAGTCTATGTTGATTTTGAATTTATGTTAGGTTAGGTATCGAATATTTTAAATTGTTCACTTTATCTAGTTCTAGTTTGTTCTTCGGGATGAACATTTACTGAAACCCAAAAGACTTATTGCGTCGACTTCTTCTATTTTGTTCCTAAGAAAAGTCTCAATGGTTATTAGTTCCTTTAGTCATAATCTTGGAAGAACTCTTGAGAAATCCGTATGCTTCAGCTTAAGCTAGTCTTCCTGGGGTTTCTAGTAGTCTTTTGCATGTCTACTTTCATTTCTATGTGTCCTTTCAAGTGGCTGTATCCTGTCGAAACTCTTGGTGCAATCTTATCACTGAATTATTGTGTAATCAGTTCTAAAATGGTATGGGAATGTCTAGAACAACTAAGGAAACTAGGCAAGATTAACAACTTACTTACAGGATACACCGGAATGGAATGAAATGAAATTAGCAACATGAGGTGCTGGGGACCGGAACCCTTTCGCGGTATCATCACCAATGTAATATTGGAAAAACTATCCTAGACTAGGAAAAAAAGAGAAGAGTTTTGATAGGACACTGCTGCCTAAAGGGGCATCTTAAGAAGATCAAACTGGTAGAGGAAGAATGTAAATTCTGTGAAGTGGAAGAAGAAATATTCTTTCAGACATACTTGTGGAATTCATAGCATTAAAAAAAATCTGACTCGCACTTTTTGGGTTATTCTAGTTTGTGATTTGTATCTACGGTCTTAAATTTGTCGGCCTCATGCCTCCATCGATGTTGTATGAATATAGAGTGAATTCCCTTATATGTTGCTTCGAAAGTTGTTTGAAATACTGGGTGTCCCAGAAATTTCTTATGCGCCTTAACTTCAATTATCTGGGACATCCGGTATTTTGTTATTCACCTTCTTACTTTCCGTTTTATTAACATTTTATTATTATATTTTGTAGGATGCCGACCTTTGATTATACCGCAAAAATTTACCAAAGACTTCCCATTTCAGTATTAATTCCTATAGATATATGTATGTATGAATGTACGTATTTTGGGGTGATATCCGCGTCACAATAAATATTTTAATGTTTGAATAGTTTTTACGTTATTAAGTTTTGTTACTTTACATGATAATTTTTTACTGAATATAGTAACCAATCAAATTACTTAATTTCAAGTCATGTGTCAAATTTCATCCAATCACCGCTGTATTACAGCGATAATACCCTACATGTGGTGTTTTCAGTTTGGTGTTTACTTTTTATTAAAAATTAATTAAACGTCAAACTGACAACTGGATTGAAAATGTCGCGAATAATTTGATATGGCATCTAACGATTCAATTAATTTACCAATTGTACTCTTGACAACTGCAGTTTTGAATAAAAATGAATAATATTTGTTTGATTATAACTAATAAACTATTAAACGTCAGATTTACAATCAATTTTTTGATATCTACAAAGTAAAAAATTATCTTATCGAATACTCCTCGGGTCTTGATAAATACTCAAAATTTTGTCGTAGAGAATCCTTCAAGCGTGTTGCTCAAAGATAATAGCCCTCGGCCTTCGGCCTTGGGCTATTATCAAGCAACACGCTTTCAGCATTCTCTATGACAAAATTATCTCGGTATTATCAAGACCCTAGGGGTATTACAACTGAAAATATGCCTAGTCTAGTAGTTATTATACAGGGTGGTCCTTAAGTAATTGTACATAGAAGTACGGTACAATCTTCACTTCAAAATATTGCCTCAATAAAATTTGTAGAGGGCGCCACATAGGCCACGCATACGTATGCGGCATAAATGTACGCAAAACTTTTTTGCCTTTGACATTAGCGCTACTTTTGTAAACAAGAATTAAAGCCTTATCAATACAACAACAAAAAGGTATATTTGTTAGTATCCCCAAATCTTAACGGTTTTAGAGATATCACATTTTAGTGATTAACTACATGATTATTATTTAATGAAATTATGTTCGAAAAATGTGGTTTTGTGTACGATGCCAAAGGCAGAAAAATTTGCGTACATTTATGCCGCATGCCTATGTGGCGCCCTCTACAAAAGGCAGAAAAATTTGCGTACATTTATGCCGCATGCCTATGTGGCGCCCTCTACAAAATACATCGAAATAGATACAAAATTATGATTTCTCATACCAAAAAACCTCCAACGTCAAATTTTTGTGCATATACGTCAAAAAGCGAAGTTATTGAAAAAAACGAAAATTAAGATTTCATGTTTAACTCCCTATATATCTCCTAATATCAACATTTTATTAAGGTTAGTTGATTTAAATCGCAATGTTTTGAAGTTAAGATTGTACTGTACTTCTATGTACAATTACTTGAGGACCACCCTGTATATATCGATTTTAGATCACATTGTGTGGTGTCGAATCGATCAATCTTGGAAGAAAAGATCCAATAAGTCTTATTACGAAAGGGTAAATAGATCTCTATAGACACTTTTAAAAATGAGACAAATTCCAATAAAAAACGCATTCTATGAAAAAAGATCTATACCAATACACCCCATTGTACACAGACGCTTCCAAGATGGAAAATGGAATACACTATCTTTTTATACTCCCCTACTTTGATCAATTAATGGAATTAGAAAAATAATTATTTATTGTTTTTTTTTATAATTTTGTCGAATATAATTTATTTTTAATTCTACTTAGCGCTGCTGACTGAATAGAACTTTGTGTTTAAGTAGCTTAGTAGAGATTTTTTTATCTTTTCTGTTCATTTTCTCAAATACTGCACAGCAGCATGCAGATTTCAATCCTTCTTTTAATTGGTGAAAATCAATTATACAATTTCTTAACACTCTTAGTTTAAGAGAGAGGTGGGGACTTTTTAACTTTGTATGCTTTGCTTTTGGATAACTTTAAAAATTTAGGTAGCTCTCAATATTTTTTATATGAAAACATTATAAATGGAGGTTGAGTTAATTTAATAAAAGAGTTGTTTTGTATATAAATAAATTTAGTATTGAGAAAATTATACTGTGATTTTTTTTGTTGGAGTTATAATACATAGGGTAGGTACTGTTGATTTTTGCAAAAGGTACTATTTTTACAAATAACAATCTATTAATTTTAAGTTACATTTGTTGGGAGAAATAATTAAGTATTTTGTACTTTGATGTTTGCTGGTTGATTAGTTGACGTTATAATTGATAGAGAAAAAATTAAAGTTGTTAAATGTTGACCACTTGACGAAAACTGGATTATACAAAAGCTGTAGATGACAAAACTTTTAAAAATAAAATTTTAAAACCTTATTTTTTTCGATAAACAGTAAAATCTGATTTTTTTTTCAATCCTTTGTAAGAATCATTCAATTTATGTGAAATTTATTAAACTAAATCTTTTTTGTATTATTTATTGTTTTGTTAACTGTGAAAATGCATACACTCATTCAAATTTAATTATATACAGAAATAATAAGGAAGTAGAGTAAAAGAATAGTTATTTGTTTTACTAGGCATAAAAGCACAAGATTTAATGCCGCGTCTGGTGTTTGAAACCTGCCAAGGCCAATTTTTGGAAAAATTGAAATGCCAAACCAAAAAATAATTATTTTGAAAAAATCAAAATTTTCTCGAAAAAATGAATAATTTTTGAAAATATATTATCTATAGCTTTTGGCAAAAATATATTACACTCTTAACAGTGACTATAGAATAGTCACTGCTCTTAATTATTATAACGTCGACCAAGTTTTCCCGCACTTGATAATTTTTTTCTTTAAAATTAAGTTCTTATTTTGTTAATTATTTTGAAAAACTTTTTATTGTGCTTAAAAGAAAATAATAAATTTACCCAGTGCAAATAAAAAAAAAGATGTTTAATGTTTTGTTTTTAATAAATAAACATATAAAATGATACAAAATATTTTTATTTAAATTGACAAAGATGTGACAATAGTAGTTTGTACCACTAGTGCGCAAAGCGTCACTTTTCCCACGAGCACAGAAGTTTCTGGCAGTTCTAGCAAATCTGGAGTTGTACACAATATTATTTCTACAACCACATTTATTAATGAAAGAAATACAGTAATTTATATAGTTATTTTATTTAAACTTTGAACAGAAAGAACTTACAATATGAAAATAAATAGAAAAATCAGTTAAATGTATAATTAATTGTAAAATTTAAACAATTTTGTATTGAAGCCTCAGGTAACAAATTTTCGGCTGCAGTTCGAGCCTTTTCGATAATATCTGTAGGAGTATTTTCAATGTTCGAATTGGACAACTCAAAAGATAAATTATTTTGATCTTCGTTCATAATTCTTAAAATTGTTTTTATAATTGATAAATTAAAATAAATAATGAAATATGGTTTAAATTTAAAATTTGTACTCCAATAAGAAATTCACTATTAGGTTGAAGTGTCAAAAAAGTTGACAGGTCATAGGTAACTTTGTTTGACATTTCGGTGCGGAAAAGTGCCATAGCGTGTACTTTTCGCATTACTTTTCAAACGGTTATCAAAAGAAATAAGAAAAGGCCTGCTTTGCGTATAAAAATGTGTGTAGAAAAGCGTGTTTTGCATAGTGGTTAAAAGAAATATATTTTTATCAACATTGATCTCTCTGTACCATTCTATCGAGATTTTGTTATTTCTTAAAAATGAAGGAAGAATATTAAAAAAAATTAAGAAACTTTTACGTTACCCCAACTTAATTATTCTAAAAAGTAAGTAATAATTGTCCACAAGGAGGGGTATTATTTTTTTTGTGTACTATTCTAGGACCCGATGAAGAAGTTGACATCCAAAGGCATGTACAACAAAAGTCAAATTCGAAGGAACACTCTCGGAGCGACACAAACTGCTCTAAACATAATCAACAAGTGGTTCCAAGAGGAGTAACTAATTATAAAACCTTCAAAAACCAAGAAGGAAAAGAGGATTGATGTTACCAATTCTTAACAGAGTTGAAGTTTCAATTGCACAAGAGGTAAACGACTTGAATCAGCTCCTATAGAAAGGAGGGAAAATCATCATACGACTCTATACCAGGGACATCAGACCAATGATACCATATGGTTCGGTGGTATCGTGGTTCAAGACTGGGTAGGCTGGGAAAATCCAAGAGCAAGCTTGCCCGGAACCACAAGAGTTATAAGGAAAACCACAACATCCGGATAGGAAGTCCTGCTGAAACTATCACCTCTCCATAGTCTCCATGTCTACTTACAAGGCCAGATTACTAAGAGTTAGAAATAGACCCCATACTGGGAATGCCATCAGACGTAGAGCTTTAGGTGAATCTTTCAAAAATTAATAACTGGCAAAGGGGCTGTTATATCGGGGCTAGTACTAGAGTGACACCAACATTTAGCTAACGCCTCGGAAGATAATAATATAAAGGGCACGACATGAGTAAAGGAAAATCTGATTGCCGATTCTTTAGCCAGGGAAGCGGCTGGACTAAACATTTTAGGATCCAGTGACACCTACGGCCTAACGACTTCGACAATTGCGGAACTAGCCAAACCTTACACCCATGCTCAATCCCTTAAGAGATGGGATGGAATCAAATGATACAGTCTTGCCAGGATCACCCTGGGCGACCCTGGGAAGCTAGCGCCGAAGAAATATTTGGCGATGACCAGGAAAAATCTACGTTTAACAGTAGGATTTCTGACTGGTCACTGTCAACTAAGGAAACACCTCCATACTATGGGGCTAGTGGACACACCTCTATGCGGGATGTGTGAACAGGAAGATGAAACTGTCAGGCATGTCTTATGCGAGTGTCCGGAGTTATCGTCAATAAGAGAGTGTGTGCTCGGTGAGTATTGGCCTACACCTGCCGATATAAAGAAGATGTCTCCTGGTGACCTGTCCACCTTCCTGGGAAGGACAGGATGGACGATGAACTAGGAGGACAACTCCTCGGGAGGATGTAAAATGGGTCACATGTGGCTTAAGTGCTGTGAGCCTATACTCCCCCTCCCTATTGTACATTTACAGATACAGAAGGGGCTGCCAGAAATGGCCAGCTACATAGATTACTAAAAGCATAGGAAGGTGTAAGGGCATGAATATGTGCAGACAAAGCCAATACAGATAAATTCCTAATTCGTTTGGGACTGCTAGGAAACCCTACAAGAGCAGGGCAGTCGAAACAGACTGTCCGTATCCTGGTTACCAGACCACTCATATATGACAAGGACATTAAAAAATGAAGTATTTTATTCATACTTTCAGATATACCTTCATATACTTGGGAATTTCGTAATCTGATTGTTTTATTTTGTGATTTAAACTTGACTAAAGTTTATATGAAGAATTTTGAGTGGGCACACACTGTACTTAGAATAACTAATGTTATACTAAATATGATCAGTCTCAATGAATTTTTTGATATCGGAAAAAAGAAATACAAAAATTCACTCGATTGGAGGTGTGTCTAATAGGGGAATTTGTGAGTCATTCGGCTTGCAAAAATTTAAAAAAAGATCTGTTTCTGACCTAGATATCGCTGGAGTGCTTTCGAGTTGGTTTATTATAGGTTGTTCGAATAATTGAGATTTATCGTTGATTCTCAACATTATGTTCACGTGTTTCTGATTTTTCTTGATTCTCCGGTAATGGGAAGGGGAATGAAGTAAAGCATATTTAAGCTTATACCAAAACCAAGGCTTTCCCCATTCTACGTAAGTATTAGTGTTAAGGTAAGCCTTGATGTCTTCATCTAATCTACTATCATCAAGTTCGCCGTACTTTACTACAATCACTCGAGCTCTTCCTTCTTTAACTGCTTGAGTGTGAGCAGTTTTAAATTCTTGTATACCCCATACGCTGTCCAAAAAGTTATTGGACAACACGACTAGAGTTCTTCTGGAATTCCTAACGGAATTCGCAATGTGTGTCAAGATCATCTCGCCAGGTTCCCAATCTCTAACGTGAATGCAAGTTTTAAACGGTCTAGGACCAGACTCGAGCACCGGGAGTAAGTTTTGTGTTACGAATTCTTCGTCTTTGTTGGAATAACTAATGAAAATATCGTACAGTTTATCTTCATCAACTTCTTCGTCGGTTCCATTACATAATAAATTTTTGGAAAACAACCACACTTTTACTTCTTGTCTGTAGTATATGTATAAAATTAGTCCTACAACTGTTAATAACAAGAGAAATAAAACTGGCAAAACTATAAATAAGATTAGGGCCGTGGACGGTCGACAAAGATCAGTTTTTTCAATCAGCAACATATGATCTTCTTTACATACAACATCTTTCGAGTTAATCTGAAACAAAAGTAGAGGGAGCAAATTTAGTAAACGCTAAAGATACACACTTTAATTAATGTTGCTTACCTTGATGGGATTATTGTCTCTAATAAATATTTGAAGTTCCAGAGCAGAACATCCACACTCCCAAGGATTATTTGATAATTGAATTGATGTTAGATTAACTGTTTCGTTCATCATTTGGAACAGTTCTGAACTAATGTGTGTTAATTTATTTCTATCCAAGTTCAAAACCTAAAAAATAGGTAGGTAATCATATTTAACTACCGGTATTCAAAATTTTATGAAATGCCGAAAAATCTTCATAATATAACAGAAAGTACATGCGCTATATTTTTATTCATTTATTTAAATAGGATTACTTGAAATAAACATATACAGGGTGTTTTTTTAGACAGACCATAACTATAAAAGGACTCTTTCATGCAAGTGTGGAAGGCTCGAGAAGTATTTATACAAGGTGCAATGGTTCTTTTTATTCAGTTGAGGTCAGACAAACGCAAAGGCGGGAGTCGTACGTATGATAGCTAATATCAGCGGCGCACCAGAATCTTGTATTATTAGGGGGGGTTTAAAAAAAAAATTAAGAATTTTATACTGTTGCTCTGTGTTGCAGAAGAGTCCAATTTCCGTTTTTATTATTACAAATTTATCAATCATCCAGTATATATATAACTGAACTATATGTTACCGCCTTGGTGACACAACTATTCATTAATATGTAGGACTTGGCCTGTGGGTGTGGCGCAGCGTTGCCAAGAATAACAGTTTTAATTTCTGTTAGGCTTTTTTTAAGCTAGATTCACAGTTTAAATTCGTGTTAATCGTGTGGGGGATCCTCTGGGGGAGGGGGGTTTAACACATAAATGCTCCTCTCGCAAAACACCTTTAATATGAGCTGTCGTACCCCTCTCGGTACCCATCTCCCTTGCATTCAATTTGATGTCAAAAGCGACATCATTTTTAATGCCATGATATAGGTAAAAAGTCACGACTTTATGTCACGTAAAGAGTAACACCTAAAGATTTATCTTAAGAAGTATAATTCTGCACTAGTTAGGAAAATAACTATGATAGCTTGACAATTAGACAACATACCTATTATTTTAGATGAACATTTGTTAAAATTAGCTTCAACTTTCAATTTATATTATAAAACTTTTATAACACAGAATTAATAATATTGTGAAGTATTAATAACAATATTCTTACTTCTATTCCCGATGGAATCCATTTTAATTCCTGTAGATGATTGTTCGACAAAATCAAAATTTTCACATTTTCGTAACCTAAACCAGGCTCAAGACCACCACGTATATAATTTCCATCCAAATTGATCAAAATCTGTTTGTTCGATATTTGTAACTGTGGGAATTGTATTAGTTTCATATTGGTACAATTTACTTCTATGAAATCAGTATGCGGCCTCCAGAAACATTCACATTTTTCCGGACATGGTATTGTGCCATTTTCACAGATAATGTCTTTTGGTGTTAAATCTGTTATATTCCTTCCCCTGTACATTTTCGGGCTTGTACATTTAGTATCCTCTACATCAATATACACTCTTGACCTTCCATCATCTAAAATTGTCAAATACAAAAAACTTTTTATTCAACTATCCATATTTATTTTAAATATATGACTAAAAAAACTCCCTGGCATCGCCAAGCTGAAAATTGAAAAAAAAAACTAATAAAGCACGGCAACTCCTGGTTTACCACTTTCGGATTAGAAGCTCACAGCGATAAGGTGTTGTGTTCTTCGGAAATTTCAGCAGTACTCAAACGTTATTTTTACCTGGTGTCGTTTTTTTAAGAGCGTAAGAGGTAAGCTATCGACAAACGGAAAGAGCGGCCCTAATACTTTACCAAATTGTCACCTCTCGCTTTTAAGGTCGCTTGACATGCTGCAATACATTTAGAGATACTACAGATACAGGCAACAAGCCAGCTTGGGACCTGTCAGCATGTAAGATAGATAGGAGGTTTAGGCTGCCTTTCTCTAATAGCGTCTGTGTCTTTCTCTCATTCAGGTTTGTAAGTAGAAGGGATAATATCACTTGCAGATTGTAAATCGGTTTCGGCGTATTTGCGCGTCATCAGTACAAGGTAGATGTATGAAAGTAATTTCAGCGGTATCTCCAGTCCAGAATTACGCACTTAGAGCTTCTGGACGAATGATATCTACCTTGTATAATACTGTTATCTTGACATCTTTACTTAAATATGACAATTGTTACAGGATGCTGTGATTAAGTGAATTGATATATTATGCATGGAGACTAGATAGGTAATATTATGTTTCAACAAATTATTTTTTGAGGTTATTATACCTACACTTTTTTCTAACTACTATTGGTTGGGTTGGCAGCAGTGCTGCAATGAAAGAGAATTGCATGATGTTATATCATGCAAGATTCATCATTTGCAAGAAATTGCTGCAATAGAGTACACGCGTATTTCATATTTTGCTTAGATATTAATTTTTAATAGAAAAGTTAATATCAAAAATTACTAATAATAGGAAATAAACCAGCTTCCATTGGAAATTACTTCCAAATTTTAAAATAAAATTCAAATTTCAATGCACTTTCCGACCACCACCCGAGGATTTCCGAACGTTACAGATGATACGTGTGATGTCATACAATTTGTTTACTTTTGTCAATATGGCCGGTATTGCATTAGGTCCTGTGTAGTTTTGTGTTTATATTGTATTTTAATCAACTATTAATTGCTTCATCGACGTAAATATATCATTTATATGTTTGTTTGAGACCATTACGTGTTTGTGTGTTCTTTTTTTATTCAACGTAAAGTGGAAAGTGGACATAAATATTCGATATTTCCGAGGATATTTTCAAAATTTTAGAAGAAAATATTTTTTCTACTACCGTGTGTAAAGTACGTACTTTAGACACATTTTCGAGTGCGTAAAACTTTATTTTACGCACTAGTGCGTAAAGAGTTTTACTTTACGCACTAGTGCGTAAAGAAAAAATTCCAATATGTATGTAGTTATAGATATCTAGTCTTATAAAAATATAGGTATAATAAACAGATATTAAATCTAAGTTTTTTTCATAAATTGGAGATAGAAACCAATAGAATTCGGTAAAGTAACCTAATAATTAATGTTAAATAATTATTGAGTACTGGAAATAATACGGTAAATAGGTATAAGTTGGCGGTGAGTGACTGACATTTCTTTGTGAATTGAATCTGACATTTAAAATTTAAATTGAGATCTTCCGACTATACCTAGAGTAAGCAATTGTATTTTATATTTAGGAATTGAATATTTTTATAAAACTATGATGTTATTTTAGATTATTATAAAAAGACTCTTCTAAAGAAAAATTTAACTTACTTTACGCACTAGTGCGTAAAGTATGTTTCTTTACGCACTAGTGCGTAAAGAAAATTACTATTAAACTTTTGTATTTCAATTAAATATTCGCTAGTAGAAAAAATATTGTATGCAATTCGTGTGTAAAGACCTTTTTTTCGACTCATGTGATTGTCGCATTCGCCTTCGGCTCATGCGACAATATTCACATTCGTCAAAAAAAAGGCTACTTTACACACTAGTTACATAAATAACTATTATTTACTAGTTCAGTGCTCAGTGATGATTCTTTCATATTTTGTGAGTAAAGATATATGGATAGCGAAAGTTTTGTAAAAGCACAAACTGATAACTTTCCCAAAGTAGACTCATTTATGCTGCTTGAATTTATGGAGTGAAATAGCTGCTTTAATGCAGAGGGAATAAGAGAAGTTAAAGCATTATCGTAAGTACCTACCAACCAACTTTATGTGTGGTTGTAAGAAAATACTGTTTTTATAACCTCATACTATTTAAGAAGAAAAATTACCAGCATATAATTGTACTTACATTAAAATGGTCTACACAAACAAAAACAGTAGTATTTGTCGAAATATCGTCTTTGTTTCGACGCATAGCTTGCAACCACAATGCCTTTTTTTGAGTGCATTTTTGCTTGCGCCAGCGTCACCAGGTAAAGGAACAAATATTTTGTCTGGAGTTTTAATAGACGTTGATTTAACTCTGGAACAATGCAATACTTGGAATACCAAGTTTTTTTTCGGCTTTATCCATTTTTAAAGCTTTCAGAAACAAATTAGGTAACAAAAGCTCAGAGCGTGATACACGAATAAGAACGTAAACATATGACGTCACTCCATGGGACAGCCATCTTTATGACGTAAAGCGCGTTTTGACGGACTTTCAAATTTTATGATTTTTAAAGTAGTTTTAAAAGTAAAGTTTATATTTTTTTGAAAAAATAGGCATGCAAGGTGTTAGGAGACCTGATAAAGCGCCAATTCCCACCAATAGCAAACTTTATGCTTGTACCCTATTAATGCCTTAAAACGGCGCCAAACGCAAGAGTAACAGTTGTACTAACCTGTTATGTTATTTTGGATATAACGAACGAAATCATAATTTTTACAGTCGCATACAAATGGATTATTTCTTAAATCCAAGAGAATGGAATTATCCGGAAAAATTGTATCATCTGCAATGTGATAGGGATCCAATTCAGTTTGACTTTGAATTTCTTCAAAAACAACATCTTGTATTTCATTATTACTTACATTGATGATGCTTAAATTTGGTGATAGTGCTGAAATTATATTGAAGATCTAAAAAAAATATAGAACAGGCTATATTATTTTTCAGGGCGATGCATGCCCCCCAACTGCAGCCCTTTATATTGAATATTTTAAAATTATATTTCCTATTTTATAATAATATGAATTCTTGTCTGATATAGTAACTTTGTTTGCGCTTACACATATCGGAAAAAGTTCAAGTTTAAGCTTTAAATGAAAAACAGACGCATAAATATTTCTTTAGTGCGCTCTCCAAATGCCGCCCTTTTGTAATTCCGCCCGATGCGACTTGTGGGTTTCACACAGAGAACAATTCTTGTTTCTCTCTTTCAAGTAGTGCTGCTCTTATTATCTTCTTCTTCTTAATATCAACGAACATTAACAAAGACTGTTCGTTGTTAATATATAAATTACGTGTCACATGTTTGTCCGCGATGGACTCCTAAACTACTTCAATCAAATTTGTACACCGTATGCATTTAGATCCAGCTTGAAAGATAGGATAGCTTACATCTCAATTTATGATCACAATATTATTTTATTGCAAATTATTTGTCTTTATCTCTCCAAACAATTCTAACAGATGGCAACATCTGTTGACTGGATTGAGTAAGTATTCCTTAGATGGCGTCAAATGGCTATGTCAAAATTCCAAGCGTTTCATATAAGCTATAATTTAATAGCATAACCTAGAGATAAGGAAGGCATAACCACCACATGTTGCTGAGGCTGAGGTATAGGTTAAATTTATTTTGTAGTAAACGAAATACAGTGAATTTTACTTTTTCAATTTTTGGTGTTTTGCTATAAATAAGTCTCAAGGCCAAACAATGTCCATTTGTGTACGTGTAGGAAAACCCTCGAACCTATTTGTGTTAGCGAAAGACAGGTTAACCAAAAATAGTGTGCACCGATTAGTGCTAAATTAAATTGAAATTTAAAGTATTTATAATTCAAAATAATAAATACCTATTATTGTTAGAAGATTTTAAGCTATCCGCCCTACCTACCCCATTTATAAGTTTATATAATGTCACAAGTTATTTACTAAAAACTTTGTAATATACTCATTTGTTACAAACTTGAATGAAAATAATAATAAATTTTAAATTAAATTATTTTGTATTAATTTTTGCTTTACATCAACTGTACGAAAATTTTGATCAATTGTGTTCAGCTAGCTGTGTCAGCTAGTCCTTGTATAAATCTCTTTTTCAATCTAACACTCGGTATAGGTACTTCTAAATAACTTACTATTTTTGTTAATAATAATCAGTCAATAAAAAATATATATTGTAGATAATTACCTGAATGGTACGAATTTTGTTGAAGTTCAAATAGATTTTTTCTATGTTCTGCATGCCCAAAAGAGAATTTGGAAATCTTGTGATAGAATTATGTGTTAAAATTAAACTTTCCAGTGCAGTGCATCGTGAAAATGGACTTGTATCGGAAGTATGATTGGCTTGATAAACATTATTAGATAAATCGAGTGTTGCTAAATTTCTAAGCGACAGGAAAGCTTCTATATGAATATCAAATATTTTGTTATTTTTAACATTAAGTGTTGCCAATTCTTTTGTATTTTTGAACAAATCTTTAGATATATAGGTGATATTGTTGTTATCTAAAATTAGAGTTTGCAAACTAATCAGATCAGAAAACACATCGTCTGCAAGGGAATTTATCTGATTGGAGCTCAAATCTAATATTGTCAATTTTTTTAAATTCTTGAAGAAACTATTTGGAATATCCTTGGTGTTTGTATTCATGAGGTTGATTGTTGTTAATTCTTCTAAATTAGCAAATATTTGATCAGGTAAAATCAGGTTGCGATTATTTTCCAATCTAATGCTGGTTAAATTTTTGTTGTTTTTAAATATTGTTGAATTAATGTTACCAATTTCATTAGCTCCTAAATTGATAGTTTCTAATTCTGTGAGTTCCGAAAAACTGTCCTCCTCAATAGAACTTATTTCATTTGAACTCAGTTCCAAAGACTTTAAATGTCTTAACCCACTAAAGTCACTTCTTTTTATAGAAGTAATTTGAGTACGCCACAGATGTAGTTGTTTTAATTGCGTTAGATTTTGAAATATTCCACGAGGTACTTCTGTAAATGGGTTTCCTATGATATGTAACACTTTTATTGAAGAGGGAAGCTTGAAGTTGTCCATGTTTTCAATTTCACTGTATTCTAAATAAAATTCTGATAATTTTGGAAGATATACAAGTAGATCATCATCCAGTAAATTTTCCATGTTAGATAAAGTTAAAATGTCAAGGTTATTTAATCCATAGAAAATATTTTTGGAAACAACATCACTGGATGAATTTTCTGGTAGAGAAATGTTATTTAAATGGAGCTGTTCAACATTTTTTATGTTAAATTTGTTGAATAATGACAAAAAATTATCCTCTGGTAGAGGACAAGAATTTATTTTGATAGTAACAGTATTTCCACATGTGAAATTTGGTAATAAATGTATATCAAAAGTTTCCATATCATAACAATCAATATTTAAGTAATCTTCAGGCATGGAACGGATTATAAGATTATTATTTAATGGAGGACATTGATATTCATAATCCTCTGCATATAAACAAGAACACTGAGTAGAATTGTTGTTGTCACATTGATCTCCTGCATTTACTTGTAAAAATGCAACCAAAAATATTACTATGAGCATTGAAAATGCCATATTAATCTGAAACAAAGAAAATAAAGTAGGTTAGAACATTATTTAAACGTTAAATTGAGCTTGTGATAAAAGACTCGTTATTTTAGAATTAAGCAGTATAACTAACAAATTCGGAAATTTTTCTTTAATGAAACTAATAAAGTAACCGTGAATGGGAACAGACATTGAATTTAAATGATAGCATTGGGTATATACCGGATATGAGTGAGGTTTTAGATTTGTACAATGCAATACCTCGACGACAAACAACCTTTACCGTTCTTGATACTTAATATACTATTTTTGTGGTTACAATGATAGAAGTGAACGAGAAGTAATAGAAATAGTTAATCGGAGAAATCCAGATCGCCGTATTTGCTGCTTTTGTAGTGCACAAAATTTAAAAAAGTATTCCATGAGACTGGAGCAGTGACCAAACGTATTCAGGGTCGTGCGGTGATATTTTTCAGGATGATGCATGCCTCCCAACTGCCGCACCTTATTTTGAATATTTTAAAATAATAACAAATTCTTTTCTGGTGTAATAACTTTGTTTGCGCTTACACAAATCGGAAAAAGTTTAAGTTTTAAATGAAAAACAGACACATAAATATTTTTTTAGTTCTCTCTCCAAATTCCGCCTGATGCAGTCACCTCCCTGCTTCATAGTACCGCACGGCACTGAACGTATTTAAAAAAATTCAGGCAAGAAATTTTAATGACCGTACTGTCATAGACTATAGTCTGTACAGAAAGTACGAGGAGTAATAAATCATTCATTTAAGTAGATTTCATAGACGTACCAAAATATATTTTAAGAGGGTATACCGTAAGGTACATTTTGTATTGAACGAATGAGTGGCAGCTATGCTAAAGTATATACGATTTAGGTCAGAGGTAACGGGATGTACTAATTTTAATAAAAAAAAGTGATAGAGGTACATAAATTTTAGTAAGTTTGATAAAGAAAGGCAACACAGTTTATTCATAATAGAAAACAAACCAATCTGTAACAATAATTATTTTATATATTTTTGTATACAGGGTGTTTCAAAAAAAGGTAACACCGTCTCTAGGATAGGTAAAAAACTGAAAAATAATTGGGGTTTGCTTAGTAAAATTTTTTTCTAACGCCATCCGTTTTCAAGATAAAGGGCGTTGAAGAAAATAAAAAATTACACATTTCTTACGATTTTGCCGAAACTACTGGCACCATTGCAATGAAATTTTATACGAATATGTTTTGGAAGCTGATATATCCCATGAATTTGTTTTTATAACTAACTCTCATAGAGGGCGCTAGTTACACGATTTATACAACGTATTATTCAACATAACTTTTTTTAGGGTAGAATTATTAGTCAAAACTCCAAGTGAACATAAACATCGTTTAATTCTACACCAAAAAGGTACTCTTGGTAAAACTCGATATTATGTACCGTTTTCGTAATATTTTGATTTGAAAATTATGAAGTAATAACCGCTCCTCGTATAAGTTAATGATAAATTTATTAATTAAAAAAACTTACAATAAGAAAATTAAAATAAAGACAAAGAACATAACATAAAATTCAATTAGAGTAAATGTTCAAAATGTCCTCCGTTTTCGCGAATACACAAGTCTATCCTTTTTTCTAAAGAATCCATTAATCTTCTTAACGGTTGATGTCATTAAAGTGACGTTTAATTGTGTCTATTAATTCTTGACGAGAATTTACCTCTGTAGCATAGACTTTTTCCTTAATATACGACCAGACTGTGTAGTCCAAAGGATTAAAATCGCATGACCGAGGAGGCCAATGAATCGGAGCTTCTGCACCTCTACCAATCCATCGATTCCGAAAATTGTTACTCAACCAATTACGACACCTTCTATCAAAGTGCGGTGGAGCTCCATCATGCATAAAAAATAATGATGTTCGCTCATTTATCGATAAATCTTCTAATATCTCAAATAAGTGATTATTTAAAAAATCAAGGTACATATCACCACTTAAATTTCCAGGTAGAATATGATAACCTATTAATCTGTTACCTAAAGTTGCTGCCCAAACATTAACTTTAAATGAGTGTTGGTAATGTGATACCCTTTTGGCTTGTGGATTCTCATCACACCAGTAGTGTGCGTTATGGGAGTTAAACATCCTTGTCGCGTAAAGGTGGCCTCGTCCGTAAAAAGAATACATTT
>CAJUYG010000021.1:246166-295206 GCA_910591675.1 Galerucella calmariensis | reverse complement strand
ATGTGGTATACCTACCAAGAAAAAAATCATCTATTGTGTGGAGATTTTCAAGAAGTCTAGTTGAAATTGTAGTCCTTGATAAAATGTTGTGGTTTAAGAATATTATGTGCATTTTATCTTCATCAGAAGTTCGATTTCGACGAAAAAACGTTGGTTCAAGTAACTTCTGATTTAACAGGGACTCCACTTTCCACTGGTATGTGCATGGTGTAATTTACACCATGGGTATGTGTACAATTATATTGTATGACGTAGTTAAGAAAATTTCTCACCCTTCACGGCATCTACCGGTTGAAATTATAACTGTAATGCTAAAAAACAATATTTTGCCGTAACGCATGCGCTTAAATCTACCGTTACATTATCTACCTATTTTATATATTTAAATTTGAAAAAGAGCTTCAATTTTCCAAATATCACACAAAAAATATAACTTTCACTTGTATATATTAGGTAAGTACCTACCAGTTTAAAAACAAATTTACTAAAAATTTGCGCCTTTTGAAGGTTGTTCCGTACCTACAGATGAAATCGTGTGTGTATTTGCAAGCTTTTTGCAATTTATTTATTTACGAGATCTACTTTAAAATAGCAATATACCTATTTAATAAATTTCCAGCTTTGCCATATTTGTAGTACCTAGGTAGTACCATAGTATATTTTTACTAAGAATACATTTTACGGAACTCGTTCCCTAAGCGTAATTTCCACTAAAATATATTTTAGGATTCCCAAACATTTTTGTGAATCTTTACAATAATTGATTAGATATATTATACTCATTTTTATAAAATTTATTATCTCCATTGTCAGACTTAAACATTTGTGGGGGAGTACCTACTTATTACTTTCTAGAAATTTTATTAATTTTTTTTATACCTACAATTACGAGCTCAAATTGAATCCAAATTTACAGATTATTTTACTCTTTCTAATCAATTAAAGGTTTGTTATAGAATAGGAGTTTTTAAAACTGTATTTTATATTTTAATATATCATTTTTTATGTTTTCCGGTGCCCTGGCAACGCTACTGACTCCAAATTTGACATTTGACAATTGACAAGCAAAGTATATCTGATAAATATGGCTAGTGTTTTGATGTTTTTGACAATAAACGTTGTAAAAACCATTAATTAATAAAAGAAAATATTGCCAGCTTCTGTGTTTATAAACTATTGGTAGTTATTATCATCACGCAGTCTGAATTTTAATCGTTGTAAATATTGGGTGATATCACTAGTGATTGATTGATTATAAACAATATGGAGGTATATGCATAATTCCAAGAATCAAGTTTTCCTGTTATTTATTAATGGATCATTAAGCCAATTTTAAAGTAAGTCGAAATATTTAAACGTAATAATATAACTTTTATTTTTATAATTTTATTGAATTTGCAAATTATAGTTTTAAACTTGGGCAAGCAAAATTTGTGTTTTATCTAACAAAAACAATAAGAGGGTTACGCACGTACAAATATTTACGTTTCCTTGAAATCTATATTTGCTGCAAGATATTATATACAAAACATTATTATGCCTGTGCAATTTAATTTTCTGAAACGAATCATAGGTATTTAAGGTTTTTAGTATATTAAGGTAAATTCTGCAACGAATTGGTTTAATTAGAATTATAGAAGGTGGTCAAGTTGAAAACATGTTTCATCATTAAATCACAATAAACTAAATGTTTCAAAAGAATAGTCTGATCTATAGTTGATATTTTAAATAAGTAAAGCGAATTCAATTTTAATATATTAGTGAAATAAGTTATTGTTTTAAAGAACTCTACATTCTAAAACCCACTAAAGTTTACAGTTCTCACATAATTCATGCAATTTTATACTACCCCAAATTTACTCTAAATTGTATCATTAGGTTTCTGTACTTGCAATTATTGTTATTTATATATCTGTTAAAACCATACATTTTTTTTATCATATGGTTTATTGTTCATCCTCTCTTGTGTATCTTGCATATCTACTACTGCATTCAAAATTTTCCGTGGAACATGTTATAGTGGTTTAATTAATACTTTGTATTTCATTTCTGACAATTATTTGAAATGGAAAGGTATAAGCTAAACAGAAACTTGGGTATTTCCAAAATATTGGGCTTGCTTAATATTGTAGCATTAATTTGTAATTAATTCTTACCCAACTGGTTTTAATAGTACTTATTTAGGAAAAGGTGTCACATACTTAGATGCATGAAAGAGAGAGAGAGAAATATACCTTATTGTTGAAAAACACTTGCTTATTGACAAAGACTTAGTTCATATAACAACAATTTAAAATAAAGCACAAAAACATAATTTTAGAGAAGTTTAAAAAAAACATGGTTCTAATATCTTTGGTGAAATTGATCTAGTTAGTCAGTTTTAATGATAATTTTAAATTGCTTTACAAAGATTTAATCGGATTTAATGAGGTAGGCTTGAAAAATTATGTATTTAAAGTCCTACAAAAAGTTGGATAAATGACAGAACAAGACTTTTCCAAATTTGAAATGGACTTTTAAAAGCCATTTGCTTTTATCTTATTTTGTAATTTATGTGGCACTTATCTTGGGACATTCTATATTATTCAAGCTTAGTTTATGATGCAATATAAATTGTCTTATTTTTGTTTCAGATTAAAATGGCATTTTCAATACTCATAATAACATTTTTGGTTGCATTTTTACAAGTAAATGCAGGAGATCAATGTGACAACAATAATTCTACTCAGTGTTTATGTTTATATGCAGAGGATTATGAATATCAATGTCCTCCATTAAATAATAATCTTATAATCCGTTCCATGCCTGAAGATTACTTAAATATTGATTGTTATGATATGGAAACTTTTGATGTACATTTATTTCCAAATTACACATGTGGAAATAATGTTACTATCAGAATAAATTCTTGTCCTCTACCTGAGGATAATTTTTTGTCATTATTCAACAAATTTAACATAAAAAATGTTAAACAGCTCCATTTAAATAACATTTCTTTATCAGAAAATTCATCCAGTGATGTTGTTTCCAAAAATATTTTCTATGGATTAAATAACCTCGAAATTTTAACTTTATCTAACATGGAAAATTTACTGGATGATGATCTACTTGTACATCTTCCAAAATTATCACAATTTTATTTAGAAAATAGTGAAATTTTTAACATGGACAATTTCAAGCTTCCCTCTTCATTAAAAGTGTTACATATCATAGGAAACCCACTTACAGAAGTACCTCGTGGAATATTTCAAAATCTAACGCAATTAAAACAACTACATCTGTGGCGTAATCAAATTACTTCTATAAAAAGAAGTGACTTTAGCGGGTTAAGAAATTTAAAGTCTTTGGAACTGAGTTCAAATAAAATAAGTTTTATTGAGGAGGGAAGTTTTTCGGAACTCACAAAATTAGAAACTATCAATTTAGGAGCTAATAAAATTGGAAACATTAATTCAACAATATTTAAAAACAACAAAAATTTAACCAGCATTAGATTGGAAAATAATCCCAACCTAATTTTACCCGATCAAATATTTGCTAATTTAGAAAAATTAACAAAAATCATCCTCTTGAATACAAATACCAAGAACATTACAGATAGTTTATTCAAGAATTTAAAAAAATTGACAATATTAGATTTGAGCTCCAATCAGATAAATTCCCTTCCAGATGATGTGTTTTCCGATCTGATTAGTTTGCAAACTCTATTTTTAGATAACAACAATATCACTTATATATCTAAAAATTTGCTAAAAAATACAAAAGCCTTGATAACACTTAAAATTAAAAATAACAAAATATCTGATATTCACATAGAAGCTTTCCTGTCGCTTAAAAATTTAACAACTCTCGATTTATCTAATAATGTTTATGACACAAATTATTTCTACGATACAACTCCATTTGCACGCTGCACTGCTCTCAAAAGTATAATTTTAAAACATAATTCTATTACAAAATTTCCAACTTCTCTTTTGAGTATGCATAACATAGAAGACATCCATTTGAACTTCAACAAAATTCGTACCATTGAGGTAATTATCTACATTTTTTTCCATTTTCACTGATTATTAACTAAAATAGTAATTTTTCAGAAGTACAAAACCTACTGAATCTTGAAATTTTGTACTGACTTCACATACAAATATTTCTGTATTTGTTGTTTTTAGATCCTTGACATTACTTCTGCACTATCAAAAAATTTGCAAACCATTGATGTAAGTAATAATGAAATAGAAGGTGTTGACTTTCAAGCTGTTGAAGATCAAACAAAGCTTAATATGAAAGATTTGGATGCCTATCACAATACAAATCATCAAATTATCTTGGATTTAAAAAATAATCCATTAATATGCGACTGTAGAAACTATGATTTAGTTCGTTACATCCAAAATGACCTAACACCAGGTAAGAAAAATTATTCCAAACTCATTAAATATGAGTTGAATTGAATTGTGTTGTAATTAGGTGTAATGGCAATAGTAGACATCGATGTAACTGGAATTGAATGCAAAAAGCCGGAAATATTCAACGGTTATCAAATAACAGATCTGAAACCAAAAGATATTAGCTGTCAAATGAAAATTATTCCATGCCCGGAGATTTGTGAATGTTTTTGGAGGCCATATACAGATTCCATAGAAGTAGATTGTACAAACAGAAATATGACACGCTTCCCAAAATTACAGATTACAAACAAGAAAGTTTTTATAAATTTAGATGGAAATTATATACGTGGCAGTCTTGAGCCTGGCTTAGGTTACGAAAATGTGACAGTTTTGATTCTATCCAACAATAAATTGCAGAAATTGGAATGGCTTCCACTGGGAATTGAAGTAAGTATATTGTTATTATTATTTACTATAATGTTAGTTCGGGGTTTAATCAAATAACTTTTTTAGGTTTTAAAATTGGATAGAAATGAATTAACACACATTAGTCCGGAACTGTTCCAAGTCATGAACAAAACAGTTGATCTAAAAACTATTCAATTATCAAATAATCCTTGGGAGTGTGGATGCTCTGCTCTGGAACTTCAAATATTTATTAGGGACCATTACAAGGAGGTAAGTTTTATTAATTACCAAAAATTACATTTGCATCGTCAGTTAAATTATTTTTCCGTCCACAGTTTATTAACATATGCTATTAACGTTCTCAAAATTGGACAAAATCATAATTTAATGACCTCTATTAATGAATGATTTACATTATTCAACGATTTCTCTGTGGGCAACCCCACGCACATCTTATACATTATATTTATATTGACAGTTATCTGTGGTGTAGGCCATAGATGAAAAAATACTTATAGATGGGAAACTGACCCGTGGCGCCCTCTATGATCCATTTTTTGATATTTCATTTAAAGTTACTCAACATTAGATTGATATTACAATAATAACAATCAAATAGTCAAGTAGAATCAAATGAAGTGTCAAAAAATGGACCATAATGCCTGAAGTGAGAAAAATGAAGCAATAATCATCAATTTTATATATTTTGTTGAATAAAAAAAGTATACAATAAATGGAACGTTTTTTTACATATTTCAATGACAAACATGAAGAAAAATTAATATTCAACAACAATTCTGGGAAGTTCAAAGCTGTATGGAAGAATAACTACTTCTGTCAATTTTCATTTAAGTGAAGTTTTTTATAAAGATAGAGCTTACCAGGTGCACCTCACATTACAGTCTTTCACATTAAATATTCTCGACATTGTCTCTTAAAATAAAAGTCCCACTATAAACAATAAAAGCCAATTACGAATACTCAACACACACACACACACAAATAACCAAAATAGTTTTTAAAAACGAAAACCGGACAAACTTTGTAAAACGTTGAACTGCAGCTGTCAGGCAGTTGTCAGGTTGGGATCATAGATAACACGTTAGGATGTTAGCGCTGATATATGTGGAAGAATCTGCAACTACCACTAACGGCGTTACAGCTTTCACTAAATTAGAAATTTTGGTACTGACGGGACTCTCTATGTGGAAGCACCCTCGCGCCTTCAGAGATCCCCTACCCTGGTGTAGGCAACCAAACATACATTTCAGTGACATTATTCATTTTGACAATGACAAATAAATATTTTCATTTTTTAAATATTGAGAAAACCGAATAGAACTTATATAGTTGACGGAAAAGCTTTGTTACTAACACGAGTATTAATAGCGAAATTAACAATCACGAACATTAAATTATCTCGATTGTTAATGGCCCTCATTAATACACTTGTTGGTTAAATAACTATTAAGTGATCAATTTTTAAAATTTTGTTTCAGGTTAACTCGAAAGATGTTGTATGCAAAGAAGATCATATGTTGCTGATTGAAAAAACTGATCTTTGTCGACCGTCCACGGCCCTAATCTTATTTATAGTCTTGCCAGTTTTATCTTTCCTGTTATTAACAGTTGTAGGATTAATTTTATACATATACTACAGGCAAGAAGTAAAAGTATGGTTGTTTTCCAAAAATCTATGTTTGTGGTTCGTTACTGAAGAAGAAATCGACGAAGATAAACTGTACGATATTTTCATTAGTTATTCCAACAAAGATGAAGAATTTGTTACACAAAACTTGCTCCCGGTACTCGAGTCTGGCCCTAGACCGTTTAAAACTTGCATTCACGTTAGAGATTGGGAGCCTGGCGAGATGATCTTGACGCACGTTGCGAATTCCGTTATGAATTCCAGAAGAACTCTTGTGGTGTTGTCCAATAACTTTTTGGACAGCGTATGGGGTATACAAGAATTTAAAACTGCTCACACTCAAGCAGTTAAAGAAGGAAGAGCTCGAGTGATTGTAGTAAAGTACGGCGAACTTGATGATAGTAGATTAGATGAAGACATCAAGGCTTATCTTAACACTAATACTTACGTAGAATGGGGAAAGCCTTGGTTTTGGAACAAACTCAAATATGCTTTGCCTCATTTTCAGCGAAAAGGATTCTATGCGGCGAATCAAAAACACGCCAATGTAATGTTAAAAATCGATGATAAGTTTGAATTAACAGAATCGCCTGTTAAACACCCCGAAAGTACCCCTCCGGTTATTTTAAATCCCGCGCTCCTCAACGGTCACCCATTAAATTACGGCAAAGCGACTGGCATGCAAATTTCCCACTCAGAAACTCCCTTAGTTGAGAAAGCGTGAATTTATATTTGATTTATTTTGTGCCATTCGAATAGTTTTTAAGGTACAAATAATGGCAAATCAATTAAGACTGTATTATACATCTCTAAATTGTCTCAGGTAGTAAATAACGTTTTATAGTCTGTTCATAACGATAATGGATGATTAATGAATTATTTTTATTAGACCATCCTTTTTTTTGTTATCTTTCTATTGCTGGTCGGTAGTTTTTTGTCTTATTATGTAAATGAGAGATTTTTTTTCTATTGTGAATAGATTGGAAACTCCCATATGTGATGGATAAAATCAGGTAATATGAAAAATGTGTGTAGATAGATATATTCAGTTTATGGTTTATATTTGTTCACAATGAAAGGATTTTTTTGATTTTATATTGTTAGTAATTGATTAATTTTTTGCTATTCTATGAACAGATTTTATGATAAATTGCTGTATATTATAAATTCTTCCGTCTTTTGTAAAACATAATGAAACCTTGAAATGAAAAAATAAATTTGCGGAAAGTTTTCAAAGAGGTTAGACCATTGGAATTACTTTACACCACAAATTTCAAAGTTATTTTAAGTGAAAAATATTCTAATCCAAATAGATTTCTGTTAAAAAGGAAGTTCCTTCGTACTGAGACAAAAACTTCTCTATTGTCGAAGGAATTAAATGTTTTTTATTGTTGGAATTTAAGATATTCTTGTTATTTTATTCAAAAATTGCCAAATATCAACAGTTTGCAAACTATAATCAGTTTTCTGTAGTAAACTTCTGTGATTTCACAAAAATTTCTCTTTTGTCGAAGGAAAGAAAGGAAGAAAGTTCAAGATATTTTCATTTTAATAAAAAATGGTCGAATGCAGTTTTGTATTAAGAGTAGTTCATTTGTACTTAGGCAGGATGTTTTCCAAAAATGTTTTCTGTAGTTAACTTGTAGTGAGGTTTTACAAAAACTTCTCTTTTGTCGAGGAATTGAAAAATCCTCTTAAAAGTTCAAGGGTAGTTCATTTGTACTAAGGCAGGAGGTTTTCTAAGAATGTCTTTTTCGCAAAAATTCTAGATATTTTTGTCATTTTAGGAAAAAACAGTTTTCTATTAGGGGTAGTTCATTTGTACTAAGGCAGGAGGTTTTCTAAAAATGTCTTTTTCGCAAAAATTCAAGATATTTTTGTCATTTCAGGAAAAAACAATTTTCTATTAGGGTTAGTTCATTCGTACTAAAGCAGGTGGTTTTCCAAAAATGTTTTTCTTGTTGAAGAAATTCTACCACTGGAATGTCTTCTCACAAAAGTTTAAGATATTTTTCTTACTGCAGTAAAAAATGCAAACTACAATCAGTTTTCTGTAGTTAACTTGTAGTGAGGTTTTAAAAAAACTTCTCTTATGTCAAAGGAATTAAAAAATCCTCGTGAAAGTTCAAGATATTTTTATTTTAATGAAAAATGGTCGAATGCAGTTTTGTATTAAGGGTAGTTCAATTGTACTAATGCAGGAGGCTTTCTAAAAATGTCTTTTTTGTAAATATTCAAGATATTTTTGTCATTTCAGGAAAAAAACCGTTTTCTTTTAGGGGTAGTTCATTTGTACTAAGGCAGGAGGTTTTCCACCAATGGCTTTTTCGCAAAAATTCAAGATATTTTTGATATTTCAGGAAAACCCAGTTTTCTATTAGGGGAAGTTCATTCATACTAAGGCAGGTTTTCCAAAAATATATTTCTTGTTGAAGAAAATGGACCACTGGAATGTCCTTTCATATAAGCTTAAGATATTTTTGTTACTTCAGTAAAAAATTAAAAATACAAACAGTTTTCTGTTGAGTTGTTAATTTGTATACTTGGAGGCTTTACAAAAACTTCTCTTTTGTCTAAGAAATTAAACATCTGGTATCCTAGCAAAAATTTAAGACATTTTGGAGGAATACAGTTTTCTGTTAAGGGTAGTTCATTTGTACTTTGACTTTGACATACCTTAATAATGTTAAGCAGATTCTACAAACTGAAGTAAGATTTTATCATTGTTTCTCAGATATTGCCTTCCATTTAATTTTAATGTTGATAAAATCTTATTTCAGTTTTCTGTAATCTTTTTTTTTTATATTTTATGTATATACGTAACATATTTTTATATATAAATGTTTATATATGTGCAATGCTGTGAATTGTTTTGGTGTTGGTCGTATTTTATCATTCGAAAGTTTAACATTCCCTAGGATAATACAGAATAGATTTAAGTGACGTTTCTATTTTTTTAACTGTTAACTTCTGTATACCATTAATGTGCCTTACATTGTGGAATTTATTGTAAAATACTCAGGCATTTTTGATATTGTTGAACAAGTAACTAACATTTTTGTCTTGTAAATAACTAATGTAGTCGTAGAAAGTCGTTAAAGAAGATTGGAGTCTTTTGATTAACCTTACAACAAGAAAAATAAACCATTTCTCATAAAATTATCATATTCATCTATTTGACGTAATTTTTGACCAAATTATGATTTCAAATTTGAAAACACCACCTTATTTTGAGAGTCAATCGTTCCATTAGACACTCCTTATTTTTGTGAAAAATATTCATTATTTTGCTGAATATTTGTTGACAGCTGAACGGGTGGAGGAATAAAAATGTCATCTTCTTTTATCTGTAATCTACGTTTCGCTCGGTAGTTTGCGAGTACCCTCAATTACTAAAAAATAAATTTCATTCTTCCGCTAAGAATTCGTGATTTTTTTGTTTACATATTTAACAATCCGCTTCCAAAGTGACTGAGTTGCAGTATAAATTGTGATTGAAAAAATATTCTGTATTGTTATTTTTGTATTAAGTTTTTTTTGTTTAATTCTAAGAAATACAATTTTTAGTTTCTTTATTATTTGTTGATTCAATATACATTCAAAGAATGTTCGTACTATTTTTTATTTCAGAGGATGTAATTTCCAAATTATATTCTGCAATTGTTGAAATATGCAAAATAATTTTTATGGTATAATTTTTTTTATCCTCTTGACATTTTATATATCTTACTAAAAATTCAGATCTACTTGTTTTATTGCGGTTATATTTTATAAATTGAAGAAATATATATTTTATATTGATCAAAAATTTGTTTTAATAATTACACTCTGTCCTGCAAAATAGCATGAGCTTCTGGGGTGCACTTCTCGTGCCCCTATGATTTCAAATAAGAGAGTGGCTTATTTTAGCAAGAATCGAGTGAACTTATGAAAATTTGCGAACGAATGAACGAGTAGTCTTAATAATTTCTGTTTTAGAATTATTAAATAATGATTATGACAAATTTGGCCTGCCGCGCCCGATTTCTCTCAACAACTTTGATACATACTGCAGCAATCAGGAAGGAAACAAATAGATTTATTTACCAGTTATCATCGTTCATTTTGCAAATACTATTTATTAGTCTAGGAGGAATCGGCGCATGAGTACCGAAAACTATTCCACCTCAATTTTTTTATGCGATCCTCTTCAAATTGGCCTACTGATGATATAAATGCATGTTGCCATGGGGCAACCCGGTGCCATATTGTTTAAACCGAAATTGTTTAAACAATTGCAAGGAATTGTTATTTTTCAACCGGACAAATTTTTTTTTATATTCTTTATTGAAATACCAATAAAAAAGGTCCTATGACTTTTCACGGTTAAGTTGATATTTCCAAAGATATGAATTTTTTAAGGTTCGAAAAATCTCAAATTTGGGTACTTTCGACACATGAAAAATACAGGGTGTTTTGAAATGACACCTACAACGTTTGCATGTAGATACCTCTCGTAAAATTGGACAAAATGATATAAAGATTAAGGGGTCCAGCCTCTTCACTTTTCGAATTACAAGGTGTTAAAGTTTTGAAAAATTGGATATTTCAAATCGATAACTGGAATGGATGAATGAATTGATTTGACATTTAGCAGGTTCTTTTTAAATGTAAAAGGGCATATTTTGATGGAAGAAAATTTTTCAATTTTTGATCCAGTGGTGTACATTTGGAAGAATGTTACCTTTCCCCTTCCATTTTTTACGCCACTGACATTTGAAGCAATTTTTATACAATTTTGTATTCCTCAATGGTTTTCACGTGAAACACGAATATCCTTTACGTATCAAAAAATTTGTAGTTTTCAAGATATTTAATGATTTCATGAAGTCTGCAAGATCACTTTTTAAAAATTAATTTAAAAAAAAATGTTCTTGTATTTTTTTCAATAACTACCAAGTACTTATGTTTGGAATGTGTAACAGGAACTAATTTATGAAACAGCAATGCATCTAAAACATTCGGAGAAGATTGTTGAAAATATTTGTCCCAGCTAGTGATTTTATTTAAAAAAAATAGAAAGAATCTATGCAGCTACAGCTATTATTTCCGACAATCGCCAGTCTTTCCAAGGTATGCGATTTTCAATGAGAAAACGTTACAAACTGTGTATAAATGTAAATGGACAAAGTTTTTGACATCTCTTGTAATTTGTTGACTGCTTAATTCTTTTGTTAATAAAATCACAAGTTTGGACAAGTATTTTCAATAATCTTCTCCGAATGTTTTAGATGAATCGCTGTTTCATAAATTAGTTCCTTTTACATATTTCAACCATGAGTACTTGGTAGTTATTGAAAAAAATACAAGAACATTTTTTTATCAATTAAGAAGTGATCTTGTAGACCTCATGAAATATCTTGAAAACTACAAATTTTTTAATACGTAAAGGTTATTCCTTTTTCACGTGAAAATCATTGAGGAATACAAAATTGAATGAAAATTGCTTCAAATGTCAGTGGCGTGAAAAATGGGAGGGGAAAGGTAACATATTCTTCCAAATGTACACCACTGGATCAAAAATTGAAAAATTTTCTTCCATCAAAATATGCCATCTTACATTTAAAAAGAACCTGCCAAATGTCAAATCAATTTATCCATCCATTCCAAAGTTATCGAATTAAAACATTCAATTTTTCAAAACTTTAACACCCTGTATTTCGAAAAGTAAAGAGGGTGGACCCCTTAATCCTCATATCATTTTGTCCAATTTTACGAGAGGCATCTACATGCAAACGTTGTAGGTGTCATTTGAAAACACCCTGTATTTTTCATGGGTCGAAAGTACCCAAATTTGAGATTTTTCGAACCTTAAAAAATTCATATCTTTGGAAATATCAACTTTATCGTGAAAAGTCATAGGACCTTTTTTATTGGTATTTCAATAAAGAATATAAAAAAAAATTTGTCCGGTTGAAAAATAACAATTCCTTGCAATTGTTTAAACAATTCCGGCTTAAACAATATATCACCGGGTTGCCCCATGGCAACATGCAACATTTATATCATCAGTAGGGCAATTTGAAGAGGATTGAAGTGGAATAGTTTTTGGTACTCATGCGCCGATTCCTCCTAGACTATTATAGTCTATGAGGTTTAAATAAAACCCCAACGCTGTAAGAAATAAAAATAAAAACAAAATTAAATATCTATAGACTTGTTTACTAGTTTAACAATAATAACATTTCTTATTAATAGTAGAAAAAATAATTATAATATTTAATAAATAACATCACGTAATATATCACTGTATAAAGGATTAACTAAGTTTTAATAATCATTGAACGGAATACAACAATAGACGTGCAAAGATGTATCGATGAAGTAATTAATAAAAAGTTTTTGATGTATTCCAAAAATGTAAGGTTAGTATCAACTCAATAGGGCATATCCACGTGACGTCACAAACTATTTTGACAACAGCCCGGTGGTAAAACAATACACAAAGCGTTCAGAACACGTGGTACTTAATAGTGAGGTTATGCTGATTTATAATGATAGATCATGTTTGAGTTTAGTAGGTTTTGCTTCAGTGTACTTTTAACGTTATTTCAATTGTTGATCTTGCATTTTTAATAATATATAATATAGGTTAATAGTTGTTTGATAATTTTTCATCGTGTCTATTGTTTTACCACTGGGGTATTGTCAACTGTCGTGGGCAAGTCCACTTGACGTCACGCCCTGATGAATAAAAGATGATAAACAGACGTTTTTTGCACAACACGTGTTTGAAGTAATTTAATTTTGATTTGGTGCTTTCTTTGACATTTTTTTAAAACTACATCTGTTTATAATAAAAAGAATCATTAGAACAATACAAAACAACCAAATTACGAATCTAAAGTATATCAAAATCATTGTGTATCCTCAGGGCGACTGTCATTAGTGTCAACTTATCAGTTGGTATGGACATGCCCTATTGGGAAAAGTGGAATTCGATAGATGGCGCTCTGAAATGACAATGTCATATTACCAACGAGTAAAACAAATCAGCAGCCGTATCAGCCCTTTGATATGCTGTTTTTAGTTATTTTCAGTGTGTTTTGTAAAACTTTTGCTTTTTCTTTGATTGTGCTTTAGTATTTTGTGTTGTTAAACTAAATTTTGACTCCTAATATTTTTATTTTTGGACAAATAGGTATGGTTGATATTTGTGAAAAGTACAACAAACGTTCAATTGACTCTTTAGTTTTAGATCTAATTTCGTGTTTTTTTTTTCATTTTTGGTATAATTATATCAACAAAAGTTGCAGGGAAGGTAGGTTTTTATTGAGTAATATTTTAAATCTTTAATACCGACTTATTTTCTCTTTGATCTGCAATGAAAACAAAAAATAGAAACCTCTTCCATAATATCTCTGATTATATAAGAATATTACCTCAGAAATGATGGCTGTTGAGTTAAATAGAAAAACACAGTTTTAAACTTGTCACTGACACAAAATTAAACAAATAAAGTACGAATTTATGGTAATTACGTTGACATGCATATAATACAAAAGCAATGCAAAACGAATTATTTTACTCGTTGCGACAGTTACAATTTTTTCCGCCAGAGGTCTCATTGAATTCTACTCCGCCCAATAATCGTTACAAAACATTTCGATATTACGGCATTCCACTGCAGCATTTATTTTTCATTCCCAATTACAATACTTAATAATATCCAGTGTAATTTGTCCCCCTCAAAACCCCCAACAAATCTGACATTTGTTTATGCTTCATCCACAAACCGAAACGTCAATTGTCATTTAATACGTGAACAATGACTATGTCTAGCATTGTTTTGGTTCTACAATGACTATGTCTAGCATTGTTTTGGCTCCAAGAAGAACCATTTTGTTGACATGTGGAATATAATAGCATCTATTATCAATTTAACATCAACTACCACCGTATAGACGTGAACATGATATGACGAAATTTGAGATACCAAGAAGAACAATGCAAATATATCTTTGAATATGTTGTCACTATTCAAGAATACCAAAAATCAATTCTTGACGAGCGTACAACTTTTGATATAAGCATAGTTTTTGGTAAACTCGGTAGTTTTCAAAATCTTGATGCAGTTTTTCTTGCAACTTCTTCTTATCTCTTTGATATCATGAGATATTCGTCCAACAGTTTCAAGTATAAATACAAATAGTAATATGTTTACCATAAATACCCGTCGAATATAAATATATCTTTCTGTATATGAAGAAAAATTATTGTTCTATTCGAAACACAAAGGAACTGAATTAAAAGGAAGAATCGGACAATTTTGTTCCTCGAGAAGAGCCGTCGACATGGCATTACTTGCGTTTTCATATTCGCCTACAGCTTCGAGAACTTTTCCCAAATTATACCTAAGAATAAAAAAAATCAACAAAGATGCTTAAAAAGAGGGTGGATATTAATTACCAAGTAATGTGATTTTTTGGCTCAATCTTGGCAGCTTCCCTCAAGGTAGTTTCAGCTAATCCTTGCAGGTCTAAATAATGATAGACAAGTCCTAATTGTTGTAAGGACTTTACATGAAGTGGATTGATCGCCACTGCATTTTGGAAGCATATTTTGGCATCAGCCCATTGTTGTTTATGCATGTGAAGCAGACCTTTCTATAATACAAGAAAAAAATACAATATATGTTAAAATAAGTCCACAATTCTTTTTATTTGTTGGGAAATTAAATACCAAATTAGACATACTACCAAAAATTCTTAAGCATTAAGACCAGCACTATTAATTACCCATGCAACAAACTAACAAATCATATATTAAAAATTATTGAATATTAAATAAAAACAAAGGATACTGGACGACATATGAAAGGATTTACAGAAAACAGGAACCTAAGATGGTATTTCAAACGTTGAAGTAATTTTAAGAATATGCAAGTACACTTACCATATGCATAATATGATGACTAAGAGGATAAATCTGCATAGCTTCTTGTAGACACATTTGAATATCGGCAGGTTGATCTAAAGCTAGATAAAGTTCAGCAAGCAGTAACCATATTTCGACTTGTAGCATCCACGCTCTTTGAGGACCAGGTCTAGGATTAAAACTGCTCATCGAACTAGCAACTTCGCTTAGAGCCTGTTCTACACGCGTAGCGGCTATGTTGTGCAAATGTAATGAGCCTGAATAAAATAAAATCAAACAACTCGAATCAACAGTAACCAATTCGAAATAGAGGAGTTCAATCTAAGGATAGTATGACCAACAAAAAATGGTTTTTATGACAAAAATAACAGTTAATTTATTCCATTAAAAACATATTATTTCAACATCTACCTTAAACTGAACTTATCTATTGCTTTTTGCTGTAAAAACATTAAGATGTGATAAAAAGTAGTTCAAATGTACAAGATGTAGTATTTAATAGTTTTCTAATGTTTCAACTGGTTCTTTGTACAAATATAATACTTACTAGAGTCCTTATCAGACATTTCAGAAGTATATAGTTGGAAGACTGATCTAGTGTCGCTTTTTCTATCACATTCTGGCATATCTGAAATTGTTTGGCTTTCATATAAATTTTTCCACAGCTCCAGCATCTGTTTTGCCGTTACTAACGCTTTCTAAAAAGAAAATAGTATCTTTTCAAAATCATCTATCTAAAACGAGCATATATTTTTGACACCACCTGTCACTGTAGCGATGACAGATGACAGAAGTAATTTTCTTATTCTCATAAATGTCATATAATAAGTATACTTACTTCTCCTCCAAATTCGTGCAGATCCAGATACGCCTTTACATACATGAGATTCAAACTGTCAGGATACTCCTCTAGAGCGTTTTCAGTAACTAGTAGAGCGTTATTGTGTTGCCTCTGTGCGGTTAATAACAAAACTAAAAGATGCAGAGAGGTGGAGTGTTCGGGATGAAGATCCAAACCAATACAAACATGTTGTTGAGCTTCAGGTATGTTACCGTTAACCGCTAATTGAAGCCCGAGATAATATCGAGATAGGTAGTCGTTTGGTTCTAGTTCTACAGCGCTAAAAATATTTTTATTAAAAATTGCAAATTTATACATAGTTTTCACTTTATAGTGTTACAGGTTCACTAAACAAATACTGAAACTTCCGAGTAAGCAATAAGCAAGCATTTTCTGTATGTGAAATAACCAAAAAAAATCACTCATGATAAACAAAATTAATACTAATAATTTGAGCTCTTTGGCGTCACAATTTTTTAAAAATATTTGATGAAACAATACCTTCTAAAATTATTCAAAGCGTTGTGTTGGAATTGATCCTTTTCTTTTCGCAATGAACATACTTCGGCTTGAAGGTGATAACCAATCCCTATATATAAGTGACTCCTACCTAAAAGACCTTCGGATGATACCAACGCCCTTTCACGAGCTTGCATACTGAAATCTGTACCTGAAAAATGTTTTAAATGTTATTAAAAATGTATTCAAGGCATATTGCAGTCACTAAAATCACCGATATAATGATTTGAAATTAATATTATAGAATACAGATATTCTAAAAAAAACGACTTCACTATTCTATTCCTCCGGACAATGAACATACTAGAATAGATATTGAATATTGAACTATTATAATTTTGGTTTGTGTTTCATCATCAAAATTTGCTTTTGTGGGTTCGTCTAGTTTGAATACTAACCTTCAGTAGGTAAATTGAGATGTTCGTAACATAATTTGGCGGCTAAAAGGCAATTGCTCGGCTCGGTAGGTTCTAAACGAATAACTTCTTTTAAAACAACAAAAGCCTGATCGTATCTATTGATCGACAAGAGACTGAGAGCATACTGTTTCCACATGTGGGCTTCTTCGAACGAAAACTTCATAGAACGCTCCAAGGACTACAACAATTATCATTATAAATCACTGATGAGTGAAGTTGAAACAATTACCTCTTGTAATAGAGCTATCTGACCCCAACGTACTGTGGCTATTGTCAATAAATCATATACTGTAACTGCATCCTGATAAGCACTAACTCTAATTTCTCTAAATTCTGGTGATTGCGATAGAACAGCGTTTCTTACAGCCATTGATTCTGCTACCAATAATGATAAAATTGTTTCTTCGCACTCATTTCTAGGAATAAACTGGAAAAATACAAAATATAATTATTAAATTATTCTTATAACCATAAAAAATTCGAGTGATATTGTGGTACATACTTGATTTAATGAAGTATAGTATTTGGGCTTCCAAATAGAATTTTTTGATATTGAATTTGAAGGAGATTTGTACTTTTCTCCTATTAAACCTTGTAATATTAACACGGCCATTTGACACATGAATTTCAGTCTAATATTATTTACTCCATGGGCCTCTATAGCACAAAGCGTATTCCTATATCTTAAAATTAGTAAAATATATAAATATAATCTTGATTTAAGAGGAATTGTACTCACCTTTCTAAAGCTAATTCTGGTTTGTTTTGTTGAATGAGAAATACTGGTGCCAACTGAATGGCTTGTTCTAAAATTTCTCCAAGTGGTTTTTGTTGAGCAGGAGGCTGGGGAGAATGGCTACCTACAAATTTTAAGATAGTTTTACAATTTTAAGAAAGCAATACAAACATTTAAAAAGGTTTGCTTACCAGTGTTAAAATTAGGTAATGTGGAATTTAGTTCTTTTTCTAATTTCTGCAAATAGAGAAGGCTTAAGTCAGTAGCTAAGTCTAGACATTTGGCCATTTCTTCTTGCTTTTCAGATTTTTTAAATTTGCTTGCTGCGGTATCATCTTTTCGAAGACATAAAGCTTTTACTGCATATGATTCAGCAACTATTTTTAAACTACGTCTAGAAATCGTAAGTATTAAATTAGAGGAAGGCATTATTTAAATTACAAAGTTTACTTACAGCGGGAGCTTTTTCTCGGTGAGGTTCTGTAGGTCAGCTAATTTGAAATGTTTCAATCCATCAGCATACTGACCACTTGCATACTCTAGCTTACCCAGGAGCAAATGAGCATCCATTGCTACTCCTGCCTTCAAAATAAATGTTTATATGAAGTATATTCATTTTATTGGTAATTTAACAAAAAACACCTCTATTTTTATTATATTGTAATATCTAGTGGATAAAATTTAAAACAAACAATTGAATCTTCATGCTTATTATAACCCACTTTAGTAACAATAGTTCTTATATATTTTTAATTAGTTAGCATTATGTCACACATATTTTTAAGTGTATAGTAGCAGTAGCATATTATTATTACAGCCAACCTTGAAAACAGTTGTACCTATAGTTAGCTAGTGAACTTTAGTCATGTAATAATTTAATATTTACCTTAATTCCTTCTTCTGTAACAACCATGTTAAGAAAACGCTTTGATTCTATCAAGCCAAACTTTGCTCGATTTATATTTGCATCTATAGGGGGCCATTCTTCAAAAAAATTTTCTAGTTTACCTTCGCCAATTAAAAAATCAGCCAAACATACTGAAATGAATAACAATAAGTATGACAACATATATTTAGTCAGTAAATTTTACCAAAATCTGGAGATTTTTCTTTTAACTGTTCTGCTAATTCAATTACTCGTAACCAATTGGATTCTTCTCTATTTTTTTCTATTTCAACTTCTATTCTAGTTGTACCTGATTTTACACGACTGGTCATTTTTATTGCTATTTAATGTCACACTGAATCCTAATCAAAAATAATTGTTATTGAACAATTCATAACAACATTCAGCATAGCCCATGTATAACCTAATTTCAATTTTGACACATTGAACTTTTTAAATGAAGTGTTGCCACCACAAAAAATCTGAACTCTTTTCTCATTGGCGGGAGCCTTTCTACAGATTTAGGCAACACTTTTGTCTCCACCGCATATATGGTTACCAGTAAATAGGCGTAATTAAATACGCGCTATAATTTGAACGACTAAAATTGGAAAAACAATATTTTGTTGCGGAAAATATCAGGAGAATGCTCATTTAAGGAGCTGCCACTGAATACTGACCTGGCTCCGGCTGCAAATAATATTTCTTATTATCCTAGTATCAAACAGAAAATAAAAAATCTTATTTAACGACAAATCGTAACTAAACTTACTTAAAAAGAAATAGACGCATTTGGTCGGTACAAAACGTGAACCTAAAACATACACTCTCGTATTTTATTCCTAATAAAATATATCTGGATACGGTTACTATGTGAGCCGCAGGATATAAAAACAAAGATAGGAATGAAAAGATGTCTGGAAATGACAACATACATATAATAGCAAAGATTACTATAGTCTCTTTTGTTTAAATTTATTGTATGGGGCTAGACTTGATATGTTTTCAAGAAGTAAAAGTGTATACTATTTTCTCTTCAAGCGACTAATTCCGGAGGTGTATCTACTTTTATACCTAATTCTTATTAAAACATTTTTGCAACAACTTATAATGAACGTTTTGTGTTTGCATAGGTAAGAACTGTCATTTAAAACTTATCAAGGATCATAATAATGTACCAAACACAAACACCTCAAGGATGACAATTGGAATCCCCAGCCAGATAATATCTCAGGATGCCCCGGTGAAACACGGGATTGAGCGCCTCAATAATAATGCCTAAGATATCCTAGGATATTTGCACACTATTTTTTTATTTGTCATACTCCAGTGTGTAATTTTATATGTTTAATAGAATAAAGCATTTTATTTTTCTTAACAAAATATTTATAGGTATTATGTATTATGACACCCTTTAGACACTTATTTCCTTAGTTATCTAATCTATAACCTATTGAAAGTTTATGAAAGCACTGACAATAATGAATGCCCAAATAAAGTGTTCTAATCACAGTATAGGATCCTATATAAGTAGTAGGTACTCCATAAATGATTATCTGGATATTATTATAATAATTTTGTGTATAATCTATATTGTATGAATAATATTTGACACACACATCAGTAGTATTTCCAGCTTAAACGTATTAAAAGCCACTATACCTCATAGTACGTAAACATATAACACATTATAGGTATACCGTATACCTACCTTTATAATTGCATTAAAACTGTTTGAAGACTGAATTTAGTCGTTAAATTAATCATAGATATCATAACTAAGGAATTGAATCACGATTCAAAAAAGTTTGTTTTAGATCAACTAAAATCATTATGAATTAATAAACTTCCATTTAACTTTTGTTGTCCAATAATCTAAAATATACCTAACTTAAATTAAGAAAGAAATACTGAAGAAAATTAAAATAAACGTAAACAATATTGATTCAATGCCCATCGCGTAAAAGCTTTCAAATTGAATCACGTTCCATTGGGAAATGTATGAATGGATTTTTCAAAAAAGTTTTAATTTAACTACCTATATACATTCATTAAATACAAAGGGGTGTGTTTTGTAGCAGAGGAGTGGTCATGACCCAGTCGTTTTCTCTAATTAAGAGTAAATCAATAAAGCAAGTGTAAACGCTGGCACATAATTAATTCCCTTTTCTATTAATACAAATCTGGCACAGGAAGGTCGAGGATTCATGCTGCCTTTATTATTACAATATTCGACAGTTTCATTTTTTACGCGTTGCGCGTCGCATAGGAGAATAGCGTTTACTGCACCCGCACATCAGCAAAGAAGCTGAAAACACGACGCACCGCGCCACGCTGGAAGAGCGCGCGAAAGCCAGATCCGTTGACTGTTTGACGCATTGCAGGTAGAAGTCTACCAATAGCAAGCATAGATCGTACAAGTAGACGTTGTAAACAAGCCGCACCCGACGTTTAAACATGACATATAATACGCCACAAAAACTAGATCCGTAAAATAACGATTTTAATTTTAACAAAATGCAATATAGTGGCATAATTTTGAAAATGGTAGCTTGAATTCATCTCTTTTATGCTATAAGCTAAATGTTAAAATCGTTTCTAAAGCAAACTACGGACATTCTGGCGTAGGAATATTTCTACCGGTTTCTGTCGTAGCCGCACTATTGCGCTTTGGTGGTTTCGCAGCAGCAGTTAACCCCTCTCCTTGCCTACGCGGATCCTAAACAAAACGAGAAAAGACAGTTGGCTGGTGCACTTTGACGAGAGGCGTTGTTAGTTACTACGTTGTGTCGACATTTTTCTGTTTAGTGTACCAATTAATCTTTAAATATTACAATGGTAAGTGGACATTATTTGTCATCGCATTTGTAATTTTGAAGATATATCTTGGTTAATTGTGATTATACAAATATTTATGGAAACAGTTGAAAGATGGATGTAGGATTTTTTGAACAAATATGATTGGTTTTGGTGACGAACCGGTGAATATATCTGTCGCAATGCGGAACTTTTGTTGTAAACGCAAAAACAGATTTACTATAGTTTATTTTAGTTTGTAAATCATATTTAAAGCTTATTTACATGAAGTATGTGTCTTATATCGATCTGTTGCTTATTGGCTATTTATTTACGAACAAAAATATGACTTTTAGGCTGACCAACTCACCGAAGAACAAATTGCCGAATTCAAAGAAGCATTCTCACTGTTCGATAAAGACGGCGATGGTACAATTACGACAAAAGAATTAGGTACAGTAATGAGATCTCTAGGACAAAATCCAACCGAAGCTGAATTACAGGATATGATCAATGAAGTAGATGCTGATGGTAAGTAAACAATTAATTTGCTTGGAATAACCTACTTAATTACTTTTCACGCGTTAATAAGATGAAATTAGGTAATACTGCTTAGTCGTTACTAGCTGATTTTTCTGACAGTTAATTTGGAGGTTAATTGGAAACAAAAGAGGTATTTTTTCTCTATTGATTTTTTTTCAAAATATATTCAGTAAACGAAGCAATTTTCAGAACACATTATAAATCTATTATTTGTATAGAATTTTCTATTACCAAAAAATATGAAAAATTGTATTTATGATAATAGAAAGTGATTCAGTTTTAACTTGACACACCTATTAAATTTCAGTTAATAAAGCTACAAACAGTGCTTATAAATGTTAATAGGTTACTGTTAAGCTATTAGTAGATAATTTTGTAGAAATCTTTGAACTTTTAATGGGTTTCTAGTGGTTTATATAACTAAGAATTTTTTTCCATTTCTATTAATAAAGTATTAAGATAAAGGCATAAGGCTTGGTTGGCTTTTGTTTCCTGGTTATTAATATTAAGATTTCTTTGATTATTTCCTGCTGCAGCAATCCACTTTTTATTTTCTCCATTTGAAACTCTTGGTCGCCTTGATATCAGGAAGTTTTGATGGGTGACACAGCCACCTGATTCCTTGAGATCTAATTTTATTGCATGAGACTCCAATCTTATTCCATTAATTCATTAGCTCATCTAGTCCAGGTTTGCGTAACTTTTTTGCTGCCTCAGTGTTCCAAACCATATATATATAAAAAATTGGTCTGTTGACAGCTGATTTTGATTTAAAAACTTTCAGCAATGCCTTCTGTTGCATTTTCTTGGTATATATATACCTAAAATTTGACAACAAAGTTTTGCAGTCTTGTACTTCAAAATATTATTGATTGTCTAGTTGTCATATTTTTTCGTTGTGTCAAATAGGGACCAAAAATTATTTTATTAATTTTTTTACTAGTTAATCTTGACAACGGTAGCTGGAACGCTACCGAAACGTCGAAATAAAAAATAAAAATCATTATTGTGGTTTGATTCCCAAAAGAATAAGAGAAAAAAGAATAAGTAATGCCACAAGGAACTTGCAGAAGATATCTAATATGTTTTAACTGTATTTATTAACATAAACATGTGCCTGCCCATTAGATGCATAATAGGTCAGTCCAAAATATTTGGTTCCATTCTATACCTCAAGATGGAATCTCAATTATGTTATACAATCTGAAAATCATTTCATGATTTAATTAAATGGAATGATTATATTTTGTAAAATTTCAATTACTTGGTATCAAACTGATCCTTCAAATTAAAGCTGTTGTAATTAAATGTCGATGCTTACAACACTATATCTCTTTTAATCATTGATTAGAATGGTTTGTTGGATCATTGGATGACTAAATGTGCATTTAATTATGCATTTTGACACATAATTGGCAAGGGATTTGAAGGAATCAATAAAGATTAATGTATCAAGTTAGTGAAGCAATTATATTTTTGTTATAATGTACCTAACTAATAATTCATGAAGGTATGAATTTTTGTAGGAAATATGCAGGATGTTTATTATATCTTCAGTCTTAGTAATTGATCTCTACCAAAACAAAAAGGTGTGCTTAAACAAGATAATATAATATATATTATTCTGCCTCTTAGAACTTTACAAAAACCCTCATTGTTTTATGAAACTCATATTAATCTTTAGAGGAAATTGAATAGTACGTAGGTGGTAACAATAAGATTTATACAAAATTAATATATATTATGCTAGTTTAAGCAGGAAACATTTGTAGATAAAATGTTGTAGAACCTGAAATTATGAATTGAAAAAAATTTACTTCAAAAAAGTAAACAATAACATTTTATCTGTAGTTTCCTGGAAAATATCTTAATAAAATTTATTGTGTTGGTAGATAAGCAATTTTATGTCTTCTAGTTGAGTTTGCAGTAAATAGAATTTAATTGAAAATTATCCGGAATCTTTGTTAAAACAAAATGTTTTTGATAACAAAACTTTTACAAAATTGTCAGAAAACTTGTCTTTTTGACACTTCATTTTTGCAAAATAGCACTTTAAAATTCAAAAACAAATTTAAGGAGAATTATCTGCCATGAATTTCAACATCATAAAATATTCGTTAATCAACTATATAGCAAGTGCTCAAGGGATCCTGGGCATATAAATGGACATTAACGTCCATTTAGAATTCTAACATAAAATTAATGTGGTACTATAATTTTAAATAAAAGGAATCCCCTAGTGATACAAAACAATTTATCATATTTAATTCTCTGTTGTCCAAATAGCTTTTTTATGTTTAAAGGTCTCAAATATTTATTTACAAAATAAAGTAACACTATCTACTTTTTTTCTCGGTTGGGTGGACCTACGTCACCGAGGCTATTCATTCTAATATGCAATATAATCTGACATGTGAAAATAAAGTGACATATGTATTTACATTCAATGTTATCGGTAATTATCCATTCTTATTTCTACACTTGGAATTTTACTACTTATTACTTCGAGGATTAACATTTCTTAAAAACAATTTTGTTTGCGTTGGAATATTTACTTTGCAGATATCTACCTATGTAATTTTTTTATATTACCGATAAGATTAATCTTAATGGTTTTTGTAATGTGTTTGTGATGTAAAGATAAAACTTTAATCTTTTTGTAATATTACCAGTTTGCTACTTGCTAAGTTTATTCAGTGTGGGTAAGAAAAAATATGGTTGTAGGGTGGTGAAATTTTAAAAATTTAGTTTTCATGAGTTTTTATATTAGAATTATTATTGACAACTGAAATAAACCAAAAAAATAAAATAAACTGGGACACCATTCCTGTAAAGGAAAGCATGGGAAGTAGGTACAGAGTAACTAGCTCAGATCTCTTTGATCATGAAGCAGTTGTTCTTGTCGAATTTGTACTTCTTGAATCACAAAACAAAATATGTCAGTTGGTTGGAATTTTTTATCAGCAGAACTTTGTCAAATTTTAGGCACTGATTGAATTGATATTTTTGAAGATGCTGACTCTATATTTAAGGAAAATTATCAAATGTTCCAACACATCTTCCTTATAAATAAACATAAGCCATGGACAAGTAGAGGAACATTAAATAATAAGATCACTTGTGTATAGTTTGACAAACTGAACTGAAGCTAACTTTGAAAAGTTCAGGCAGTATTTAGTTATTTTTCAAAATCAGTAATGAGATTTTCTTCAACAAGAGCCTTGGGTGGGTGTGTCCATGTTGCTGTAGTTGTATTTTTGTAGTAACAATGGATTTTTAAATTGAAAGACCAAAAATTGTCAACTAACTGAACAAAACAAAATTGCTAAAATTCTAACTCTAAAAGGCCCGGTTTCCCATCTTGTTTTAAGCTCGGTTTAAATCTATGCTACAAATAAAATCAGAGTTTAACCCATGCGAGTGTTTCCCAACTAGTTAACTGCTAATTTGTCGTAGGCATAAGTTAACTGGCCCTTAGTGGCCAGTTATCCTATGGTATAAACTTATCCCAGCCAAAGTGAACAATAAACTCAGTTTTTGTTTTGTTTTCATATTTACTTTTAAGTATTTTCTAGTCTCTATAATAAATCCCATTGCTTAATTTGTTGCCAAGCAGCTTCTTTTTCTCGAGTAGACACCAATTCCGTTTTCTTACATTCCACTACACTTTTCTACTTATCCACTAGTTCCAACAACAACTTCACCTCTGTCTCTTTATATTTCTTGCTTCTACTTTTTTCACGAACTGTTGTGTTCTCCATAACAATTCACAACACTAGGCCTAAAGCTTACACCAAGATCTTAGGCTAATAAAAAGAGAAAATTAACAAATATATTTGATAAATTATTCGATTATTGATCAATGACAACATGGACAAACTGCGAACATAACCTCCAAAACAAACAAAATCGTTTGTCGTCAGCAAACATTTAGGACAATTTGTACTAACAGGGCTGCCAACGTCCTAGCCAGAGAGTAAACTAAACGGATCACAAAAATTATATGGGAAACCGAAGGGTGGGAAACTATCCTAGGTTAGTTTCTTCTAAAGATGTTGTTTGCTTCTATCGTCTGTATTTTGTTCTCATTTCAAAAAATGCCTGGTTTTATCAACCAAAGTTGAATCATAGGATTTTGCAATAATGATAAAATTACTTTTTAAGAATCTTTGACCCATTTTTTAAATATCACCCTTTATGGCTACAATGTCGGTGCAATGAAAGAAAAAATGAGTCTGTGGGCAAAATACATAAAAAATGGGAGATGTTCTTTGTGCTATCAATCATTTTGAAATATAGAAATAATTTTTTTTCGATAGTATTCTAATACTGAATGACGTACACCACTGTTTGTATAATTTTAATGTATATTTTTACACATGTGTTTCTACATAATGAGCAATATGTGCGGAAGCTTTTATTCGGTAAATTTTCCCATCGTAAATTTCCTCAAGTCTATTATATATAAAAAATTGGAAATATTTAGTTTGAAAATTAATTTCTTATCTGTAGACTGAATTAGTTGGAATATATTTGATTAATGTGGACACAATAATTATTAACGGATCTGAAGCTCGATAAAAAGATCTTATTATTCTTTAGATATCGCAGAATATGAATTATTCTAATGCCTTATAAGTTTTGAAAAATAGTGACCGTTCAACTAACTTTGGTCTCTTCTTCAGTCCGGACGGAGAACATATACCTTGTACTGACTATATCCTGGGAAGTAGTTGTTGCTTCTTGGTTGAAAGGTCACTGTTTTTGAAAAATATTTTTTTTAAGATTCGTATTTGAAATGAAGCATAATTAAGCATATTTATTGGTCAATCCCAGCTATTACATTATAAGTAATATTTTTGTAGTTTATTTTAACAAGTGCATAGAGTATTGGAAAGCAATAATCTCTTAACTAACACGTAACATAGCGGATATTACAAAGTTTTACTCAAAATTGACGAAATACTTTACAATAACTATAATTAGGTAGGTAAAATTTATACAAAATCAATTGCGGAAGCTAAAGCACCTGTTCGTCTTTCTTGTTGACGTTTTCATTTGATTTGTACATTCCCTGAAGCCATTGTTATAAGGCAAGTCGATAATAATATTGGAATTTGAATAAAATCTGTCCACACATGACTCATTATAAGTGGCACACTTCAATATTTTTCAAAAATGTTTCAATGCTTTTTTTTGTTTTTATCTTTTATTTTATTAATGTGGATATTTAAAATACATTAACGATATATTTCATGATAAATTAGTTTGTTATTTATGGGAAAAATTGAACCATAATCTATATTATTTATGAGAATAATAATCATTCAACTAACATAATTTTTAAAAACTTAATAACAATACCGTATGTTGCGGGTTTATCAGAGATTGTTTTTTGACGTTTCTGTTTATATTGAGTCGAGTGATAAAAAGTTGTCGAATTTTTTTTCAATCACTAATTAATACCAATCTCACTATATCGTTGGTGACGCAATTTTGATTTACTACTCTGTAATTTTATTACGTTTTTAGTAATATTTTCAATAGGGTTATTGATTTTTTTTTTTTTGAGATTTTTACTAAAAGATAAGCTGATAAAATTTGCGATATAATATAATGTGTCAAGATAGGATTATGTAATATCTATTCTAGTATCGTTGTTTCCACAAAATATCACTTGAAATCAATCTGATTTAATTTGAAAATGACTCACAAATTTTATTAAACTTCTCAAAAACCGCTCCTTAAAATTTTGATTTAGTATCTACGAAGAAATATTTCCATATTTTGTAAAAAAAAATAAGCACACCTGCACCACTGACGATAAGCACTTTGTGGTTGTAGTATGGTTGTAGTTACTTGAACCTAATTGACATTTTATGATGTAATTGTATTTTGCTTGAGTCTAGTATTGTTTGGGGTGGGCACACACTATCCCTCGGACATTAACAAAATTTCTCAAGCTCGTTGCTTGGTAACAACCCAAAGCCGAAGGCTGAATCATGGCTGAATACTGTTACCAAGGCACGAGCTTTCGGTTGTCATAAAATTATCTTGTTTATTACCAATGTCTTAGGAATACTATTACTGAAAAATTACCATAATGTAGCCTAAGGTATCAAAAATTTACCAATAAAGTTATTATTTACTGTGAGCTGCGAGAACTATTGATTATGTATAAAATACACAATAACACTTTTTTTTATTCAAAGTAGTGAATCGAAAATTCGAAACACGAGTGAGAACATTTGTATCATTATACAGAGATTCCAGTAATGACAAAATGTTATACAATTTAGCACTAGTACTTTAACGCCGTTTCCAGACTTTTGAGCCACTCTGTATTGTTCTTTAACCAACTATCTTTACTACTACTATATCAATGTAATCAATAATTTATAAATTTATTCAGTTGATGGAGAGAGGTAGCAATTTTCACACAAACTTCAAACTACTTTAGCGTGCGTTAGGGCAATAAGAAATCCTTATTTTATTTTTATTTCGGGTGTGCGATCAATATGTGGGAATGTGGGTAAAGGCACCGTTCTTTTTTTTATACACATAAAAAATATAAATTTCTTCAAATATCGTACACTATTATCAAAAATCCATATGGTATAAAATTACTGGAAAAAGTGAAATTAATTGAAACAACTTTATGTGTATTACTATCATAAAGATACTACTTATAGAGGCCACTAGCCATAGAGGGCGCTCTGTAAGTGGGAATGTCCGTCTGAAATCCAGTATCAGAGGAAAAGACAGACGATCAAAGATTTTTCTGTCTTTTTGTGTATACAGGGTGTACCAACCTTACGACAAATTTCGATATATGGGTTATTTTAACAGATATCAAAAAATGTTATTAACAAAAATAGTTTATTAACAAAAATAGTAGATGTGTTGGAGGTCCTTATTTTGAAATTATATCGAACTATACAGAGTGCTGCATAACTCCGTTACAAACCATTTTACACATATGATTTTTCAAATGGGAACCCTTGTAATTTATACCGAATTCGGATTGGTTACATTTTTTTGAAGCTTTTGATATAAGATTTTGTCACATTATAGAGTCCTTCAAAAGATATGGACACGTTTATGTGAAAATCGTAGGTAAATCAACGCTCTGTAGCTTGTTGTACGTTGAAGAAAAAAAATGTATTTTGCCAAACAGAGTTTAGTAACATGATGCAATATCTCCGTATCCTATTTAATTTCAATTATATTCTTTCTTGTATACAGGGTGAACGGAAACTCGAACTTGTCATTTTCTTTCTTATTTCAATAGTTCAAATGATTGACTAACATTTCTCAGCATATCAACGTTAGTAGATTGAAATGCCGCACTAATTATCTCTTTCATGCGATCTCTAATAATTGGGGATTTTATAAACTTATTCCTTACCAGACCCGAGAAAAATAAATATACTTTTGTTAAATCGGTTGACCGAGCTGGCCAATCAATTGGGCCCTCTCTTACAGCATTGCATTGATGTTAACGGTGAACACTTTGAATCTTCAGCTTAATATTACGGTTGGGATTATACTTTTGGTAGATAGTTTTGTTTAGAATGAATTATTCATTAAAGTTTATCAATAATTAGGATTTTTTGTTACATACAACGTTTATTGCTTTCACATAATAGGTCAATAATAATAGTTTACAATAAATATTACCAGATAACTCTGTTTTTATAAACTTTGGGTATAGGGAATGCTTGACAAAAATTGAAGTTACATGATCGAAGATTCTATTTTTGCTATAAAATACAGAAGAAAAAAGAAAATGACAGGTTCGAGTTTCCGTTCACCCTGTATAATAATATCGAATAAAAACTTTGAAATACTAACCAAATTTTGTTGAAAAAAATACGAATCTTGAGGTAATTTACACATATTGAGCAAAGTTTTAGTCCTTGTAAAGAATATGGATTAAATGGAAAAACTAATTGATAAGAAGTCTAATTTGAAGCTTTATGAATAGTATATAAAAATCTCAGAATCCTCAAATTACTTATGACCGTACAATTCCTTATTGAAATTCGGTTGCTACCACTAAAATATCGGATAAAATCCATCTCTCGATTTTCTATCCTATGACTGACATTGTCTCTCTGCTTCGGTAGTCGCGTGCCGTTCCATTGTCGATACAACGCTCGGCGGTCTCCCAGTTCAGTACTGACGAAGCTTATAGAGTAGTACGTGAACCAAAATCCGCTTGGACCGCTTGGCTACCTACATGTTGCGGAGCTTTCATATTTCTAATAAAATTTTCGTTATGTGAACTTAAGCGTGAGGACGTAGGGAAACAAAAAAATATACAAAGCATAAGCAAGGTCGAATTTGGTAGATGCCCCTTAAAATAACACATATACCGAAGTTTGTCGTAAGATTGGTATAGCATACACGCTTTTAGAAAAAGACAGCATAAACCTCCTACTGGCTTGTTGCCTCTATTTGTAGTATCTCTATGATTAATATACCTACTAGAGAAAATATTAAAGAGCTGACAATATGCTAACATGGCTGATAAAACAAAAGAACTAGTGACCCAATTACAGTACCTTCCATTGGCACCAACTAGGTTTCTGCAGTGAGCGAAGAGAAGTTAGGTAATCGTAATATTTTATTCTTTTTAACATTCTGCTCGTTGATGTGCAATGCGCATGTCCACTCCACGCTCTCTTGAGCTTAACCAGGAGAATAGGTTCATAGGAGTTTGTTGGCTCTCTCTTGGGATAAGTGAATACGCTCCTAGGAGTTCTTTATTTGGAGAATAGACATCATAGTCACTAAAAACAGTATCTTCACATTTTCGTGGGAGCTGAACTCGAATGAGAGTTATTTTTTTTTTTCTAAAATACGAGGAACATGTTCAAAATGTACTTTTAAACCGAAAATGCAAACAAAAGATCTTTCAAGTTTTTGGTTAATAACACAAAAGATTATTAAATAATTGTGTTTGTGTAGAGCAGTAGTTCATTTCAACTAGGTATATTTTTATTATAACTATTTGCTAAACCACCAGAAAGTTATGCGGTGAAGAGTTGTTGGTAAAATAATCTAAACATCCTGTAGATTGATCGAAATATTCAATTTTACGTTGTAAGCAGAACTTCTATAAAAAAAATCGTTACAGATTATCTTATCTTAAACTCTATAAAGGTAACGCTAATCTAATGCTAACCAAAAAAAATATTTTGAAAATAATAGATTAGAGTCACACACGAACATTTATTTTAGAGCGGATATAGATTACGTACGACCCGACTACAATCTAATGTAATTAAAATACTGTGATTTATTCATTTATTTCGTTATAAATGATGTTAATTTTTTTATTTTCTGCACTATGGTATCTCCTACTTATTTTTTTATATAAACAAGTAGGTCGAAACTGTGCTATATGATATTGGACAGTTTGCATCGTTGGAAACTGATCATTTTTATTGCCATTTTCCTGGTATTCGCCGTCTCACATTGGAATTTTTTTTTCTATATAAACATTGTGTTACCAAGTCATGGTTGAAGTTAAATTTTCACATAAATTACGCGAAATGCGGTTACTATTGAATTTCTCAAAACATAATTTGTATGGTTTTTTAGAATATGTGGACTGGGTGTTTATTGGGAAAGGGCCTAACTTTAACTGTAAATGATCACTTTGGTGCTTCCAAAACCCTATATTTGATGTTTCTTCTGCACTTTATAACCGAGATACAGGGTGTCTTATAAATTTATCATCTTCCTAGTTAACCTGTATATTATTTTAAAATTTGGTACACGTGATAAACATTACCTAGAAACTTCTTCAAAAAGATAATGCAGGTCCGGCTTAACAAAAAATTTCAAAACTCGTCTTTCCTAAAAACAACACCCTGTATATAGATTTCTTTAAAATTGCTCTTTATAATTGAAAAGAGTATAAAAAATCGAATCTACTATTTTATTTTTCCGCAGACAATTTTACTACCAAAAATTTACCGTCAAAGTAATAAGTTATACACGTTTTGGGGGTTAACAATGGTACCTATTTATTGGTGAGGTTTTTATTTTATTTTTTAGCTTGAAATGAAATCTATTTAATGCATCTGGAGAAGCATCCTGGAAATTTAATTTAGCTTGAAATGAAATTTATGTAATGCATCTAGAGAAGCATCCTGGAAAGTTTTAAAATATCCTCGGAAATATCCAATATTTATGATCACTTTCCACTTTACGTTGACTTTTAGAAATAAAAAAAAGCTTACACAAACACGTAATGGTCTCAAATAAACATATAAATAATATTTTTACGTCGATGAAGCAATTAATAGTTGATTAAAATACAATATAAACACACAACTCTACACATAGCCTTATGCAATACCGGCCATATTGACATAAGTAAACACAAAAGATATGACATCACACGTATCATCGGTAGCGTTCGGATATCCTCGGGTTGTGGTCGGAAAGTGCATTGAAGAGAGTAATTGAGAGTAATTTCCAATGGAAACTGGTTTATTTCCTATTATTAGTAATTTTTTATATCATATTTACTATTATAAATTAATATCCAAGCAAAATATTAAATATGCGTGTACTCTATTGAGGCTGACACAAGGACATCTCCATAATAAGAGTTTACTAGACAAGGAACTCTCGTCAAGGCTGCTTAATCTGGGTAAGAGAAATTTGAAGACAGTTACCGACCAGGTGACTGGACACTGTACCCTGAGGAAGTATTTGCACAGGATAGGCAAAGTTAGTGAACCTATGTGCAGGAAATGTGAACTCTACGATGAAACACATAATCTGCTTCTGTGAGAACTCACAAGGACTAAGACGGAAACACTTTGGAGTGGAAATAACACAACTATCACAACTACTGAAGATTCCTCCAGATAAACTGGTGGCTTATATAGAAGACACGAAGCTTCTGGAATCGAAGTAGGTAGATAACATGGGTAATGGTACAAAGATTCAGTTCAAGTGCCTGGGCTGTTGAGCCCAACCCAAACGTATAAATGATGGGCGCCCTAGTCTCCAGTGATCCAGTGCTTAGGTTATGCAAAATGTAAAATCGGTTGTTGTGTATAGTGAAAAATGAACTCAACTTTATGGAGATATTTTAAGAAACATTTGTTTTGTGGCATAAATATTAACCCACGTATGCACTAAAAACCTACGAAATTTTTATAGTTATGTGATTTAAAAATCAACCCAGATAAACCGTGTTTCATTTTTTGTATTTGATTCATCGAAATAATCATCTCAACTTAAATTTTTTCTCTTATGGTAACATACTGTATTAAATATTAAGTTTAGCGAGAATTATAATCAAATTGGTTTAAGAGAGCCTTCATTATTTTATAGTTCGTTAGTTTTTTCACGTTGCCATTACGTCTAAATTTAGAAATACCAAATTATTAATTTTCATAGTACAGGTTTCTGTTGAAAACAATAATAGTGTCACGGTCTATAATTTATTGTTGGCACCAGTGTTTACCGAAATATAAATATCGTACATATATATTTTTCCAATCTCGAACTCCCACAGCTATTTTAATTTCAACATTTGCATTCATTGGAGGTAATTAGATGTTCAAATTCGGAAATTATTTGCATTTCTATCGTGATCGAAATGCTCGAATCGTGACAAATTTTTATCTCTCGCTTTCCGCACGAAACTCCGAACGACCATTCCACATGAAACTAAATTAAACTGCAGTTTATTCTATAATTCAGAAATTAATTTAATAAAATCCACATATTTGAAACGCGTAATTTCAAAAAAATCTTTATGAACTTTTAAGGAGGAGGAAAAACCTTGATAAGATCGATTACAAAGTTTTCAATTTAAAAATAATAAGGATATGACTAATTGTTAGATAATTAAATCTTTTTGTAGCGATAATTTTTATTTTCGTATATACATTCATAGTCAGTGGCGTAGATTTAGATTTATATTAATAAAAAAATGTAAAATTGATGAGGAAAATCAAATTTGAACATTGATGCATCCGTATCTATCCTCAAACAAACAAGGATAGTGATTGCTGATAATTGTTCATGAGGCGTGGCTTTAATTATTGATCATTATTCACTGGGCGTGACTGTCAGAAAATAATGATTTATATTAATCACGGGAAGTGACTAAGGAAATTTTTCCGTGCACGACTATTTGATAATGTTAACATTTTAGTGTGCAAAGACGTATATTATTCATGGATAATGTCAGGTCACATGATACGAATAAATGGGAACTATCCTCTTCGTTAATAATAGTCATCATTATATGCTTGTTGAATAAAATACTATTATTCACGAGATATACCCTTAATGATTGATTATTAATCACTGTTGGTGTGGGCGTGGCCTTGATGGATCATTATTCACGGGGCGTGACCTTAATTATTCATCATTATTCACTAGGCGTGAGTAAAAGAATAACTATTGGGGCCACAACGACCTATTATTAATCACATGGAGTCACTAAAAAAGATTTTATAGCCATGATTGATAGCCAATTAAGAATCTGACCCTAATGATCCTTATTCGCGAGGTGTTACTCAAAAACGTCATTATTCACAGGGCGTGTAATAGATTATTGAGCATTAATTACAAGGCGGGCCTCTATTATCATTATTCACAAGGCGTGATCTTGAATATTGATCAATATTCACAGGGCGTGACTAAAAAAGATCTTCATCCACGGTGCGTGATCGTAGTAAAGTGATATTATTCTCGGGGAGTGACTCTAAGAAAAGAAAAGCGGTGACGTGATTGTAAGGCTGGATCATTATCCACGAGCCGATTGATTCATTATTCATCAGGGAGAGTTATTGTAAAAAAAAACTATTTATTCACGGGGAGTGACTCAATTATTGATGTTGAATTTTGATTTGGGTCGTGGTCTGAGATTTTAATTACGGGGCGTGGTCCAAGATTTAAATTACGGGGCGTGGATTCCGATTTTAATTACGAGGTGTGTCCTTGGCTCTTGATTACTAGGTATGACAGGCGAATGTCAAAATTCATCAACTCTACTTTTCGTAAACCGATTCATAGAAACTTCCTATTGGATATTTTCGTAATACATCTTTTGCTCTTTTAGGTAACGGTACAATCGACTTTCCGGAGTTTTTAACGATGATGGCACGTAAAATGAAAGACACAGACAGTGAAGAAGAAATTCGTGAAGCATTCCGAGTATTTGATAAGGACGGTAACGGTTTCATCTCTGCAGCAGAATTGCGCCACGTCATGACCAATTTGGGTGAGAAATTGACAGACGAAGAAGTCGACGAAATGATCAGGGAGGCCGACATTGATGGTGACGGCCAAGTCAATTATGAAGGTAAGTTTTATTGATATCTATTATCTATCTGAGAATGATAGTAGTAGGTTTAGATGATAATATACAGTGTGTCGCATACGTCTCATGACTATAAAACAAGTTTCAAAAATCTGAGTGCCAGAATAAGGCAAGCCTGTCAAAAAATCAGCATCCCGATATCTTTGGTAGGCTGAGCTTGAAGTTCAGATTATTTTAAAAAATGTGGTTCATCAACCTTCAAGATTTTACAAAAATTCAAATATGTAATTCTTGAAATAGGGAAAATATGGGGGTGTCTTAATCTTGAATGCGACACACTGTGTAGAAAAAATTGGCAACGTTAGCTGAACACATATTCTCATATGCTATGAAGCATAGGCGTGCGGTCTAGGGAAGCAAGCGAGTTTTTTAAGTCTATTTAAAAAAACGCTTGAAGATATTTTAAAGAAACCAAAATTTGTTGAGCAACTACGTCAGAAAGTCAGTTTTTTCTACTATTATTTCGGTAAATTGTTTTTAGGAGGTTCTTCAATTCTTAAAAACGGTTTTACTTAGTTCTTTTTACAAATATTCAGAATTTCATGCATTTAACATCCTGTGTAGTAGAAAATACAAATGAGGCTTTGGTATGTTTAAATCGAACATCTTTGAAAACGACACATTTATATGTAGTTTGGTGTGACTTTATTTTTAAAAATTCCTATCTGCCTATCTGGAGTCTGTATAGTTAGAAGATGGAATAATAAAAATTTTTAGTGATGTGTAGATCTGTTAGTCCAAGATCCCAGAGCGATAAGACATAACTTATTTTCAAATAGATAGGTTCTCAGTAGCATATTGTGTGCTTTGAATACCTGTGTGTTTGTGAAGCTAGCCTAAGGGCACCTGGGGAGGTATCATGTATAAAAGGTAACTAAAAATATAGTTGCCTTGATAACATATTTGAAAGTAAGACATGTAAAAATAAATAAAGTTTATTATTTTTTTTGGAGTTTTAAAGCGTCTGACAAAAGTTTTGGTCCATGGAAAGTGGTTGGTACTACTCTAGAATATTATTCTACAAAACATATAAAAGAATCGGACATACAAATTTAAGTAAAGTAACTTTTATTTTTAGTTACCTTTCTTACCTGATACCTGCCCAGGTGCCCTTATCGTAGTTAGGTACATATCCAGTTCAGGAATTGTTATTAATCTCACAATACATCAACCAATACACATTTTCTGTTTTATTTTGATTGTTTGCATAAACAAAAAAGGTAGCCTGAATATACTCAACAAAATATACACCCCTAGAATTTTTAAAAAGTCTAAACTTTATAGAAGCTGGAATATTATGAAAATAGAAACATTGTAATAAATATTGATTAGGTAATTGGTATAGTTATTATTTTTGTTTCCAATACAACACACTCCAGTGTTTTCTATCATGTTGCTTCTCGCGTTCATTCTTCTATTCCAATCAAATATTCGACAACCCCTAATTACCTAATTAGTCTCTAATGTCTACAACATAATCCGATTTGTTCGTTTTCTATTTTTATATTGTTTTTAAATGCATTTTCCTCAATGATGTATCGAACTATGTTAATTATCGTCAAATATATTTAGAAAATGAAATGAAATTAGTAATTAACAGCTTCAACAAAGTGACCGATAAAACAAAATATAAATTGAATCATATTTTGAATTAACACAAACATTACACATTAAACTACATAAATAGACGAAAATCACATTGAGCTAGGCAAGAGTTTTATAAGAAATTTCGAAAAATGTTTTATCTTCTATCCTTGTTTGCCAAACAGCGCACGACACAGAAGTCTATGGGTCTTGTAATTGGAAATTATTTCTCCATCTTCTAAATATACATATTATTTAGGTACTATTTTAAGGAAGGAATTTCTATGTTTGAAAGGATAGAGTTTTCTATATTGCTTGACTTATTTCATTTTTCACTGCACGCCACTGCTTCCATCAAAATTTTTTACGCTTTATTATCTTTTCCTGAAAGTCAATTTAGTGATATTACCAAATATTGAAAGATTTAAGTTGTCCACTCTGTATATGCATGTTAATTTCATGATTTTTTTGAAATACGTAGAGTCATGGGAGCAAAAAGTGTGTTCAATAAAAATCAAATTACTTCCTGTTGGCAATACTGCATTTTTAACAATGTGAAAGTGAAGTTTAATATTCAATTGACTTTTCATATTCCTTTTTAAAACAGATCCGTTACTTAATACCCGTTCCACTTTTGTGTGACTACAGTTCTTTTTTATTTAATTCATTTACAACGTTTCGTGTAACCTTTGTTTGTTTATATTAATAGGTAATTAAAACGAAATTACGCGGTTTTTTTATAGACCCCCCAAAACCCTTCATAAAATTTTCATCATCTTGTAAATATTCTAAGCATTAAAATCTTATAAAATATTTGATTTGTAGAAGATGATAAGATTGGTTTATTACGTTATTTTCAACTTGAATTATTTCTGGTAGATTTATTCAGGAATTTGTAATTTAGATTTTCGAAAATAATTATTTGTATAAAAAATATTTAGCATATTTATGAATCGCTTTCTTTTAAAAACCAATTTATTAGAAGAATAACAACAAACTGTCAGCCAACATTACTTTTTATAATAATAATTCTTTATATTGTTATACAAGCATGGAGACTAGATAGATAGAAGTGTCAGCTGTGTCCTCTGGCTCAATAGATTTTCGTAGTAATCATATCTGGCAACGCCGTGTAAAATTGAAAGATATGGAATTATTTTTACCTTTATAGGTATCAATGTCGACCTATAGAGAGAAATACCTTCTCAGTATTTAAAGTAATTTGTAAAATCATATTTATAAAATAGTGAGTCACTATAAGCAATAGACAAAAGTATTTATCATATCCATTAAATAGTAAATTTGTAACTTCCACTCATTTAAATGAATACAAATCAATATTGTGATTAAAACTACCCACAAATAGCACATTTGCTGTTGTCTTAATGAAATAATCGATCCAAATGTTGGCTTTCAACAAAGTATACAGGGTAGCGAGAAAGTCTGGCACCAAGTCTTTTTCTTTGAAAATAATAAGCATATAATTATCAAAATTTAGGGTTATGGACAGTATTGTATTCTTCGTTTTTAAGAGGAACTACCAAAAAAAACCAATAGAATACCGTTTATAGTCACAAAATTTTATAATTATATGTAATTCATTTTCAAAGAAAATGACTTGGTGTCCGACTTTCTCGCTACCCTGTATAAACAGGATTGTATGTTACTCATCTAGTCTGTTTATTGTTTGATCCTTGATAAATATATTACACGTTGAGTTTTAAGTCAAGGTTTTGTGATATGACCGATTTTATAATAGTATGTACATTTCTGTTTTTATGGAAATATAATGAACTTAATTTTTAAAATCGTCTGAATATTTTTCATATAATGTTTCCTATATTCACAATTATAATTTTGAATCATTGATAAATATACGTTCTAATGGAGTAAACTGCAAAAATTTTGGGCAATCTCAATTAAAAAGAACGCTATAGAAAGGTAGACATGAGTTTCTTGTCACATGCTATTAAGAAGGTGAATTAAAAAGAGACATCTACTGTTACTTAGGTACATTGATTATATTCAAAATTGACGAAATATTTTACAGCAATTTAATGGTAACTGTTAAAAAATATATTATTTTGCTTAAATGATTGAGTTATGAGAATGTAAAACAAACAAGCTTTTTATATTTCCAAAAATACTGAAGATCCGATAAAAATGTTAATACCACCATAATAATATCAGTCATATCATAAAACTCTATTTAATTTCATTCTCAAATTCCCTTCTATTTCTCTAACTCTTTCGCTCCACATTTTTATTATTGTTATGAAGCACTGAATATAGTTTAATTTGGAAAATTGAATTTTAGTGAATTATTTGCTACTTGTATGACTGGTAGTGTTCCTTTGCAGATTTCCGAGCTCTTTCGCTCATAGTTTTCAGTCAGTACCCGTCACGTGCTTCGAGCTGGTCAGTTTGTAGTAGCCGTGCTTTGGGAATGCGCTTAGTGGCATGATTAAATTAATATTTTAGTTGTATTTTTTGTTTGTATTAAGAGATCAAAAAATAATTTTTTTCTTGGTTAAAAGTTTTGGTGAACCCTGTATTTCACAGTAAGCTTCCGGTATACAGTGCCTCCCTAAATTAAGACAGGAAAAATTTGTTAGGTTTATTAAGAGACCAACAAGTTTGCTGTATGATTTTTTGAGGTATAAAAAAAATTTTTATCCTTGCCAAATCAAAAAGTGTTCAACTCACATTATAATATCCAATTGCAAAATTTAATTATTCTCAAGATCCATATACTCTAGAATATGAATGTTGAGAAAAAATCTGGAGACAATAAATGCTTTTTTCCAAAATCGTTTGAGGTAATAAGTAGATGGTTCCAACTATTTCAAACTTGCCTTTTTCTATGACAAGACGTTCTCTCGTTATATTAAAAACTTCTACATTGAGAACACTCATAATCTCGCAACTGCTAATGACTTTATTGAAAAGCTGCCAAGTAGTAGATACTCTAATGAACTAGAAAAAACGCTTAATCACATTTTTATATCGATTTTATTTAATAAATGGTTGTTGATGTGAATAGAAAGCTTTGCTATGTTTGACATTATGAGAACTAGGAAAAATGTCACGGTACAATGGCGTAACGTAATTTTTTATAGAGGGAGTCAACACCGTATTGCCATCCTGTGAATGAAAGAGAGAAATCTATAGAACAATAGAGACAATGTTGCAATCCCCTCTCTGGAGTACATACGAAAGATGAATGTGTGCCAAGCCTGTATAAATACATGGTGGTCCCATATAAATGTTTTTCAAAGGTATCTCGTGAACCATTAAATTTATGATCTCAGAAAATGAGATAAATCAGTATTTGCAAGAGTAATTTAGTGACGTTTGAAAATAACGAGACAGTTCCAGACATATTTTGGGATAGAGTTGAAAATTTTTGAGTAACATTAGATACTGTTGAAATTAATCAACTTTTTTCCCATTTAACTATTTTTTTTAATAAGTAATATAAAATTGATCTTTAAACAAAAAATTATTTTTTACATCTCGTATTTCGCAACAAAGCACGTAAAACTAAACTAGACAAAAATTTAAGTAGTGACCATTTATCCATTTTCAATATTCGCCTTACAGCCCTGTACTTGTCTTTCTGCTTTTGTTGTCATAAAACCTAGACTAAAAGCACGTTTCTAAAGTCTATTTGAAAATTACTGATAGAGGAATTGTCACATCAATAATTTAAATATTTTTATTAAAATGAATTGTTGAAAGAAGCAAGAGCTAATTCGCATTTTATAGTTACATAAAATAGTTATATTTTGGTTTGGACTGTCGTTATATGCCGAGTGGACATACTGAAAGTCAATTAAATTTTTTAATATGAATGATAAGAACGTAAAAGAATTATATTTCTGCTATGAACCAACCAACCTTCTAATTCCGTAAAAATGCGCTATCAATAATTTTCAAATAGACTATAAGATTTCTTTTTAGCTGTGAGTAAAAAACATGTTGAAATGTGTCTTATCTTCAAAAGAGAATTTAAAAAAATTGGTGGTTCTGTTGCAATGCAATACGACGTTTCGTATAGTTTTCAGCAGACATCTACAATGCAAATAACCACGAATTCTCGAAGTCTTATTAAGTGAAGAAATTTGTGTGATGATTTCTCCTGAAGGATTGAAAATGTGTTGTTATATTTTTGTGGTGTTCGTTAGTAGCTACGCTTTTTCAATATCAAACCTATAGTGTCGTGATACAAAAAATGATTGTGATTTGTAGTGTGCTTTTCAAAACCGTGCTTCTTCTTTCTTCTATCAAAGTGTTTTGTTGGTGTTTCTTTACAGGTGCTACGGTGGAGGTAAACCACTTTTTATTTTTTAAAATTATTTTGGTGTCAAGTTATATTGAAACGTTTTTTTTTTTATTTTATTTTAGAATTTATCAGAACCCACCTTTTGGCCAAATAAGTGTTTAATCCTTCTTTAAGAATGGGATATTTTAAAAATATATAAGATATTAGTATTGATATAAAAATATATAGATATTATATGAATAAAATATTGTTTGTTTTAATTTTTGTTTTATTTTTCTACCTTATTCTTTTTATTTCGTGTGGACCATTATTATAGTTACCCAAAAATCGTTTTTTAAAATTGTAGAACACTGTCTGAATCAGACATATTTTATTGATTTTCTACACTTTACAATATAATAAAATATGTTACTCATTCGATACAACAAATAAAACAAAACAAAATCAATATTCAGGATAGTAATTTATCAGAATGTCCCACTATAATCAAAGTGACAAAAAATAAATTATTTTTTCACTTCTATCTATGAAGTTGACAATTATCGCGTCTTCTAGCTGATTAGTTGAATTTCATTAAATTTGGCTAGTATATACATTACGGTGGTGAAGACATTTATAGGCATCGCACCTTATTTAGGTGCTTGGTCAATAATAATTGTCTTCACCACCGTGGTGTATGTATAATATACTATTTTAGTAGTCATAGCGATGGCAATCAACAATAGCTAAATTTTAGAGTAAAACTATGTATGTGAAAATTTCAAACAAATAATAAAAATGGCCAAGAATTATTTTCAAACACCCAGCTTCATCGCTACAGGCGTTGTGATTTCAAAATTCGACCTAGACGTTTTTCAAAAAACTTTCATTTAATGCACTTTTCAGTCAAGATTTCACCAAAACGGATGGTATTATCAACGGATATATTTAAGTGGTCAACAAAACTTTGGTTGCATTTAAATGGTTTAACCTTATCAAGTTTTTATATTCACGTGTCTAGAGATTAAACTTGGTGTATCTGTATTTTTCAGACTTCCTCCAAATCCCATTAAAACATGGTTTTGTCGTGTTTTTCGATTGTTATTAATTGGATTGAGTAAATTTTACATTTATATTATAAAATGAACTGAAAAAAAGGTATCCTTTGTTTTTAAAGAATACCAAATACAGGGTGGTTAAAATATTTAGGTTGCATACCAAGCTACAATAGTGATTTTATTTTCCCTCAATTTGTTAATTATTACAATTATACCTTCACCTTATTTATCCTTTTCAGAGTCGGATTTATCTAGTGGCATTTTGCAAAATTTAAGAAAATTAGTTTTTAGCCCCGTTCCTTGAGACAGTTAAATCCGACTCTGATCCTTTTTATTTGAATGTTTTGAGTAAAAATGTTATTAACAGATCTCATGTCTTGTATTAATAAATGTCAATCTACTAATGACTGTCCTATAAAATTGTTTGCTTTGAAAATACATCGATTATACATTTATTGACAACCGTTGAATCATGTCTGGACTACTTAATAGATATTTTAGAGAAAAAGCTGTCGTTAGAAAATCTATTTTAGTTTGGAGTATTTTGTTTTTCAAAGTTTACAAAAAATGTCATTCAATTGTAATGCTGGAATACACTGGAGACAAATACAGTAGCACAACAACCGAAACTGTCAATAAATGACATGAACTTTGATAATTGAATGATTGCTGTAGACCCAAAAAAAAATGAAATACTTTGGTGATTCTTTTTATTACCTGTATTTCTGAACTGTCAATCAAATTATCGTTTTTTTTTAAAGCAGACGTTTATGTTATACTGTGTATAAAAGGTGTGGCCATAAAATGATACAACAATGTGTAAAATGTTCGGTCTTTATTTCATAAAAATGTTCGAAACAGCGCAGGAGTTCATTTTTCTTCCTTTTTGGCTTATGCCAGGAGCAATGCAGCCTGTTGGCTCATTGTACTCTACTCTCACATTTACTCCATCCATATGCTTCAGGCGGCACATTAGCCTCTCCGAAGATTATCTGTCTCCAGGAGTTCAAAGCCCCACAGAAAGACAATATATCGGTTACGGTCTCGGTCTCGGTCTCCATGCCACAAAGTCTGCAGCTGAGATCCCTTTATATAGCCCCATTTTATACAAGTGATGTTTTACTGTGTCATGACTCCTTCGATAACCTGCAATTTTAGCTTATTGCTACTGATATTCAGTAGCAGTAGTGGCATTTTTGAACCAGTCTGGATGTTACCTTGCCCTATTTAAAGCTACAAGAACTGTCTGACAGTCAGCTAATATGTTTATCCTGTTTGTTTATTCTGACATATTCTAGGATAGCATAAATCTCCTGAAATACAGAGGTATGTTTATCTAGTGGAAAAGAATATTCCTGATTTCATTATACACCCCCTGCTTCTATCCCTTACTCAGTCTTTGCCCCTTCTGTATACATCTGCTTGGGTCTTGCCAGTCCTTTCTATGAGATATCTCTACCTCATATTTAGGGCTGGGGAGGAGTTCATACTCGGAGAGACTTTTTCCTTTACAGCCTCTATACTTGGAGGCAAATAAATCACATAGTCGACCAAGTCCTGTGAATAGCATGGGATGAATACTTGACTGCAAAGCCTTTGACGCATTTAATGCATGCAAAAATTGCTGTGTAACATTTTTCCATTACCTTCACCCGCCCTCACATCATCTCGAACGTATTGATGGATTATGTGCATGTAGAAATGACAGTTCAAAATCTATTCATTTCATTTAAGCGGCTTTGAACATATTTTCGAATACATTTTCCTAATTTCATCTAAAACAACTGATTTTTCAGCAAATTTGAACTCTGGGGCTGGTTTTTATATTGTTTCTACATATAGTCATGGTAAAACGGGATGACTTACTTTGAACTAAGGGATTTAACGCATGCGTACTTTTATAGCCGCACCTCGGTAGTTTTGCAAAAGTTGAAATACGAACAGGGTATTGAAATTTGTAATTGTTTTGTTGCAGAATTCGTCACCATGATGACTTCAAAGTGAAGAAACCCAAGAGTTGCATTTTCAGCTTTCCATTGTTTCATCCCGGCTCATTGTCTACATTTTTCAACACCTCGAACTTTTTTGCTTTGTGGCCGGGTCCACTAAAGTGAATAACTTAATCGTTATTTGATTTACAAGACAAATTTAATTGATAAAAAAGTATATTTATAAATTAATTAATATTATAATTGTGTAAATTTTTGTAATATATTTTTTTTTCTCTTTCTTTCTCGGGAGGAGATCTCGCCGATCTGTACTGTATTAAATTCCGTGCTATGTGTCTCTAGTTGAAATTTAAAGAAAGTTAAAAAAAAAGTCACAAAGTATGAAAACGTACTATATAATGAAAATAATAATAATGATAAAAACGTTCTATTTGATGTTAGTTTTAGGGGATACAGAGTCACTTTCGATATTTTTCATACTTTGTGATGCAAAATTACATCTGTGCACTTACTATATAGTATGTATCCCCTTTTTTTATATATATATATCTATAAGTTTTATTTTTCAGTTTTTCTCCCCCCCAATTCTTGTACTGTAGGTTTTACATTTTTTAGTCTAGGACTTTTTGAAATATACCGGAAAGTAAGCACGTTTTTATGCATTATGAAAATGTTAATATTTTTCCGCTCTTACTGTATATTAATAAAGAGCGAGAAAATAGATCTCTGGAAATTTGCTCAAGTTTTGCGCAATTTAAAAGTTGTCAGATTTCTCGAGATTTGAAAATCGCTCTTTAGCCTATCGTAAGACTTCGTTTTTATCCAAGCCTGTTAATTATTCTTTTTGTTCATTTTTAATTTATTCTTACTATCTAAGATCAGTAACGTATCAGTTACAATGTGAAATTATTATTAGATGTTTAAATTTGAAATAAATGTGACTAAAAAAATATTTTTCCTGTGACTTACTGGTACCCAATATTATTATTATTATTATTATTACAAAGAACAGTTTTTATGTTGGAAATTTTTTCTTTATTTAAAATAAAACTATTTGAATTAATCTAATTTTTCTCTCAGCCATGCCTTATGGGTTTTTTTCATTCTTTAATTATCAATTTATAAAAATTTACCACTAGATGGTGCTATCTTTGTGGTGAAACTACAAAAAATCATAACCAAACTGAAATTTCGTTAAAACCGTTTTCCCCATTTTCCACTTTTTTCTCGGTGTTTCACTTTTTGCTATCTTAAAATAGCAATTTTGGGAACAGCACAAACGTTTGCTGTTCATCTCGTCGAAATTAAATGTGCTCCATTCTGTTTGCCGTTTAGTTCGTTGTTCTGTTTGTTCTTCCTAGTGTTCAGGTCTATACGAAGCTTTTGAATTTGAACACTAGTTTGACCTTGGGGCAAGTGATGTCACGAATTTTGCTGGGTGGCTGGTCAATTGCTGCTACACCCGAGGCCATAACATACAACGAAGAACCTCAGCTGTCAATTTTGTTTATCTGGTTGTTTTTTGTGTAGTTAATTCGATTTCAATTTTGGATATTGTACTTTTGAGTTTTTTGTGTATATTATTGGAAGAAATGGAGCCAAGATATTCAAAGTTGATTCTAGTATGGCGGACCAGCTTTACATGTCAATTTAAGATTATGTATAAGTAGGCGTCAGGGATATAAAAAAACGGTGAGTAATAATTTATTTTCCTTCAATTTATTTATAAATATTCACAACAGCAATAATTGTTGGTTTTGGTCAAATTCTTTTGAACCTTTGCGTTTTCGAACCGTGATATTCGTATGTTTTCATCAATTTATATTGTTATTTGTACAAATTGGTCCAAAGCACTCTGAACATTTTGGATTCGTCATGGGCAAGTCACCAAATTTTCATGTGTTGATACAATCATGATAGTTTCCGTATTAAGGGCCAAGGGAATATGTGTAACTGCACCGCGTTGTAAGTCGTTCTTAACGTGAGTCGAGGTGTAGGTTCTACTTAAGTCCTACTCATGTGAAAGTAAGGTTATGTCTTGGTTGTCAGACAAAATATACAGAGGTTAGTTTATAAATAAAATGGATATAGAGCTTTTTGATGACCTCCACTGAAGGAATTAATTGGATTTGGTGTTCCCATGAATATAATTCCTAGACAAGATTTTGATGACACCCTATCCGAATGTAAATTTTAAAGAAAATTACGATTACGAAAAGAAACAGTCAGATTTCTACTATCACTATTAAAAGATCGATAGTTTTATCCATGAACATTGGCCATACATCACTGGGAGACGCATCTTTTCATTTACTTGATTATATTTTTTATATAATTGCCATTCTCATTATCAAAAGTTAGTGTCACATTTCAATTATTATCAAAATCCCTGTCCGCTGTCAGTAAACTGCGAAAACGGCAATTAGCTAAATAAGACACGGTGCAGTTGAATTACACCAAGTTTCACTTAATGAATTAAGTTTTACTTAGGGCCAACTGCACCGTTTCTTCTTCTAAGACAGTATGTTAGCACAATTGTGTCATGACACAGTATTCAAATTGTTCCGCATGCACAGCTAAGGGTTCGGGCCTCATACATCAAAATATGAGAACTGCGCGGTGTGCTAATATTAGGTACATATATGGCCATGGCGGCGCAAGTTCGTTCTGTAAGCTATATTATCAAGCCTTAAAAGTTAGAATTATGAAATTTTTAATCTTCAAAAATTAATTTCCTATAGCTAAAGGTGGATTCATGCAAGCAGAAATTAAAACTGAGAAGATAAAACCATGTTATTTCTTAATGTAAATCTCAATTTCTTAGTTCCTTACATGAACATCTACATTACACACACATGCTCATGCAAGAAACTAAGAAATTATGATTCAAATTGAAAAATAACATGGTTTTAGAGAAAATTAAAACTAAGATTAATTTAAAACTAAGAAGATAAAACCTTGTTATTTTTCAATTTCTTAGTTTCTTGCATGAGCATGTGCGTGTAATGTAGATGTTCATGCAAGAAAATAAGAAATTAAGATTTAAATTAAAAAATAACAAGGTTTTATCTTCTTAGTTTCAGTTTTAAATTAATCTTAGTTTTAATTTTTTCTTGCACGAATCCACCTTTTGTCTTCTTAGTTTTAGTTTTAAATTAATCTTAGTTTTAATTTTCTCTTGCATGAATCCACCTTTAAAGCATTTGAAGTTAAGTCTGTCTTGTTTTATCCCACACATAAACAAAGTCTATCCCATTGGTAGTTCATATGATAGATAACATGTTCGGTTTGACTCTGTGCCACGAGAATGCGTGCCGCCATCCTTGAGAGAAGAAACTAATGTACATAGAGAAATCAAATGAGTTGACGTTTCTGTAGTACGTTTGATCGCAGCGCACCAGGAAGGTGTGCCAGAACTAATTTTTACAGGCGCGATAATCAAATTTGGTAGTCGTGATTTGAGATCGATGAATTTTACTATATACCTATAATTATTTCGATCCCCTACCCTCCCTGAACACCTCACGCAATTAATGAACTTTTAAAACCATAAATCTTCAAGTTTTTATTTTTTGTTTTTCTTTTAAAAATAATAGGATTCTTATTTGACTAATTACCGTGTGTAATTGCAGAATTATTCTATTTTGAAAAAATATGAGGATGTCTAATATTGATAAGGCCATTGAAAAATGTTAAATTATAGTCTGGTCAATCCCAAGTAAAACCGCATGTCGACAAAGACCACACGTGTGATCTATTCTAAGTCGGCTGCGTATTAGACGACTCGCATTGATTTCGCTTCGTTCAACCTTATCCACTTGCCTAGGTCATTCAATGTTGAGAGGTTTTTCCTTGAGAACGAAACGACATAATTAGGTACTACTTGATTTTCGATAAAATTAATGTGCCCCCATAGCTACTTGATAAATTAACCGACGTTTGCGTTATATGAGATTTCTATTTTTGATGGGAATTCTAATGCGGATGGTCGTCGAAAAAAAAATCTACAAATTTTTCAAAATTGAATTTATTTCAAATACTTTGATATAAAATTAAAACTGCTGACTAAATAATACGCTTATAAACTAGCATATTGTTCAAGCAACACTAATCGCTTATAATTAAGTTGAAAATAACAATAAATTCAAAAAATAGTTTACAATTTGCTAATACTGGTATTATTTAGGATTTCTGTAGCTGTACGTTTTATTAAAATAAATAAAACATGATTTTTTAAAGACGGAACCGGATATATATTTTTGGTAATATTTCGCATAATTATTGATAACTCTTTGGGTATATTCAGCAAAAAATAATAAAAATAAAGCCTTAAAAAATTAAATCAGTCAATCGACGCCAAATCTTGGTAGTTTACAGAGGCAGGCATGTTCCTCCACGTAGTAGTTGTACAGCTAAAAACAAAGAAAAAATATTAGACAAAAATTTCATGTGAATTTTTATGTAAGATAAAAATTGTTCCATAGGTTGTTTTCTTATTATGTATTGAGAGCGATACATTTTAGGATATGGGTTTTGGCTAACATTTTCGAGGTATTGAGGGTAGGTACCTACCTATATATAGATACCGTACCGACAGATGTGTTACAGAGTAGATAGTAGGTTTGTTCCCGTAGCAAGTTCCTAACTGTTATGGACATATTGAGTCTGCGCAGTATCAAAAAAGCGTTCCAGCAGAGCCTGAACTCTGATACTGCGCAGACT
>CAJUYG010000021.1:221554-232756 GCA_910591675.1 Galerucella calmariensis | reverse complement strand
CTGTATATCTCCCAATCATGTTTTACCGAAAAATGTTGCCAAATCTATTGAATATAAATATTGGACATTTTCATTTCATTAATAAATATAAATTTACCAAGTTTTTTTCAAATATAGAGCTAGCGATACATGTCTATGTTTAGGTTTTAGGCAAATACCTGGATAAAATGGGTTTTTTTTAATATTAAATGCCATTTAATGGTATTACTATATAGATGTTTTGTCTTAAAACATGCACGATTAGTGTTTTGACGGTTTTGGAGAAATAAAAAAAGGTTAAGTCTTTACTTGAATTAAACCAAATGGCAATTGCAAAACAAAAGCACCATCAAATAGGTAAAATAATAACTATTTTGTAGGCTGGATATAAAGAGAGATGGATTCCAAATGAACTTTGTCTGTTTTTAAACCTAAATTTAAAATATACTCTAGAATACAGCAGCTGCAATACTGGTGTCAAAATATCTAAGTATATAGTACCACATTGTATGAATATTTTGGTTTTTCAATCACGTTAGGTACTATCTCGGCTATTAAAGATTTATTGTTTTTAAGCCAACGTTAGTAAACATATAATGAAGAATTGCATCGAATTTTTCAAGTACTGTAACTTGAAGATCTTTTTTAAAACTAGATATAACGTGAAAAAAAAAATGTTCATAAAGCCTGGTGCTATACATTTCGAAGCTAGCGACATCTCAAGCTATTGCCAATTTTTCTCTCTATTCTTCTTCAATTTTGAAATTATTAAGTTTAGCACCAAGGAATGATCAAATGAAGTGTACAAAATCACATTCTTCCAAGTTACATTTTACTTTAAGTGAAAGGTAACCATTACAACTATGTAATTCCTGATAAAAAATGAAACAAAGTTCAAACTTTAAACAGGAACAAAACATAAAATAATTACCCTGAAAACTGTGAACCAAACTTCAAAAAACTCAATAAAATATAAATAGAAAATTGACTACTTACACCACAAATATAGAAAAGCAGATCCAATACTGGGAATGCCAATGGATCAGATTGCCCCACAATATAGTTTTAAAAACGAATATTCAGTTTATATTCCAGAGAGAAGGGACTGGGAAGCTATAACAACGAATCTCAACTGGTACACTGATGGTTCTAAAACAGACTCTGGAGTAGAAGCCGGAATATACAGGGTACAGGAGAAGATCTGCATGATCTCTAAAGCCTAGGGAAACATGCTACTGTCTTTCAGGCAGAGGTAATAACGGTGCAATGATGCGCAGAAGAGTTGATGAGACAAGAGGAGGATTGCCAAAGAAACATATGCACACAATTGGCCTAGTAGATGACAGCCTATGCAGGTTCTGCCAGGAAGAAGACGAAACAGCGGAGCACATACTCAGTGAGTGCGAAGGCCTAGAAGGGTGCGGTTTCACTTTACTCTGAGAAGAAAAACCGAGGGCAGAGAGCTACGCAAAGGAGGCGGTATCCAGGCTAATAAGACTAATAAAAAGAATAAAGCTTGATCACAGAGCACACCATCTAACAAGAGACAAAAGCTTTGTCGGTTCTTTTGAAGTCGGACTAACACGATATTGAGCGGAAATAGGCATTGACACATAAACTACCTCTGATACACTGAGAAAGCTAACACTACACTAAGAAAAATAGTAGTGTTTATGAACATCCCTCCCAATTAGGTCTATAGTTAATTTTTTTCAACTACTAACACAAGAACACCATATTATTCATCTCATGTGTGTAATGGGAAGTAGCTCATTTTCAACCTAATCTTGAAATAATACACGGTGAACTGAGGGGAATGTACGGAAGTGACGACTTTTGACATATTGACAGATAAACTAATTAATTCACGCATGTGCACACAAATTTGCCATCACGAAAACTACTTTCTTTTGCCTCTTTGGCTTGATATCGAGGTCTAAATATAGGGAGCACCACGATAGATCCGCAAAGGTCGCAGTGGGATAGGACAATAGAGTCACTCCAATTCTAATCTAATATAGAAAAGCAGATTTATTGACAATTATATGCTTTGTCCGATTGCAAATGGTGGGGAAAAGGTGCAAATCCCACGTTTCAATATTTTGTCCAATTCAAATATCCAAAATTCGTTTCTAAAATAAAAATCGTCTGGGACACTCTGTATATTTAGAAAACCGGACTAAAATTCCTATACGATTGTAGGTTTTCCCTACTTTAAAGGCTAAACAAGTTACAAGTTGTCGAAAATTTCCTGAATGGCTTCTAGAAAAAGATGGTACGGCATTGCATTTTTGTTTTTGCTTGATTTGTCGGGGCCACTGCCGTACCCCTGAATACCTTATTCATCGTATGAGTTTTTTTAAAATAGTATTTCTGGAAAGATTCAAATAGAAATAACGTTCTAGATACATTTAAATTTATTTTTGTTAAGTGTTCAATAATCATAAAAATAGTTTATTTTATTTTACAGGCGTTATTAACCAGCGCTACTAAAAAGTCATTAAACAAATTGTTTTGTTCCAAAAACCCCCTTTAAATAGTTATAGCCGGAAGTACTGGATCACTCGGTACAATTTTACTATAACCTTCATCTTTTAGAAATAGAATTTTGGTGCTGTACTTTGACGATTTATTTTTCGTAATAATCGATAACTTATGTTTTCGTTCGATAAGTCATATTAATTTCCCAACAAATTTCTTTATCTAATTTCACGGATATAGTGGAATCATCCGAAAATCCGAAACAAATAATTTATGATATCAACCTATATGAAAGTGCGTGGCCTTTAATTTAATCCTGTTATTTGTTTACTACATTTAATTTAAACAAAAATTCCTTTCTAATGTGATGAATATTAATGCTTATCATCGACAAATATAATATAGTACGTCTTTGTATATTTAATTATATAAGATCTAATTTTAAAACAGTTTTTTCCTTTTTCTTAATAAGGAAAATCCGAATAAGCTCTTTTAATTTTTGTCATTCTGCTTTTTAGTTATGGAGTAATTTACATATTAATCTGTCAAAACTAGTTTCTAGTTCCTAGAACTATAACAATATTCTATAGTCCAATCAATAAAATTATTGTTTCAAAAAATAATTCGAAAATGCTAGGATCAACTGAAACTTTTTGCTGATTGTTGATTGCTCGATATTACAAGTATTGTTGTGTGGTAATTATTTTTAAACAAATTGAATAACTAGAGAAATAATTATTAATCCATTTTACCAAATAGTTGAAATTATATATTTGTAGCTTCATTATATTTAGAGCATTTCTTAAACTTTTTTCTACTGTTACATTTATTTTTTAAGCTTAATTAACCACTATTACGAGTATTATTCTAAATAATACTTTGTTTTATCGATAATGAGTAATCCTTTAAAATCTAAAGATTGAGTAACCTCCGAAACTATTCCTAATTACTACACATCTTAATACCTTTCTTTCTAGGTAAGCGTAAAGGCAATAAAATAATTACACTAGTGAATATTGATATTTAATTTAGTTCTGTAGGATAAATAACATTACTTTTGTGAGGATATGTTTTGTTTGACTTCCCTCAACACTGAAATACTCTGCATAACATCACATAACTGATTTTGCACATTTACTGTCTTTATGGTCCACTGCAAAGCTTGTCTGTACATTTTTTGAGCAAATGTTAGATTTTGTGGAACAAGAAAACCAAACCATCTAAGAGGTTCTACAACGGTTTCGTCATCTGATTTCTTGATCTCATGGAGATCATACACTTTTCTACCCAATACTGTGTCATTGCTGTTCACTTTTAAACAGGAAGAAAATTCTGCACTATTTTCAGTTGGAAGTTGAAGAGCTGAAACATTTGTTTGGCCTAGGATATATCTTGATTTTGCAAGATGAGACTCTCCTCCTGACATAGTATTTTCAATATTTAATTTTAATTCAATTTCTTCTTGCATTAGTAGCAAAGCATCAAGAGTTAATTTATCCAAAGTATCACACAATTTGTCCATGTCTTCTGTTTTTCCACTCATTTCGTTATATATAAAATCAAGTATTAACAATTTTAATAATCCAAATATAGGTACTACCAATTATTTAAACTTGTGACTTATATATAATATTTACTATTTCATACCAATTTAAATAATGGAAATTATTTGGTTAGCAGATTTTTGTGCAGCCAATCATAATTGGGAAATTTTGTATTGTATAAACGGAATTGATACCTCTTTTGTTTGCGATTATTTTAAATTTCTTCAAAATTTGAATGCAAATATTATAATAATAGTTGAGACATTTGTGACAACCACGTGACAACCATAGATAATATAGAGACGGTGACAACAGTCGTTAGTCAACATGTCAAGATAGGTAACCTTTATCGGTTTTATCCCTCTACTAGATAGGCAACTCAATCTACAAATCTTATTATATTATTATTATCAGTGCGCAGATAATGGAATGTGAACTAAAATATCATTTTTTTCTTTATTTTGTCTCCAATCATTGAATTTTATTTGTGCTTTATAATACTGTGAATTTAATTTTCAGTCTAAGGTCAGTGTGGCCAACAAAAAGTGGTTTTTCTGACAAGAATGACAGTTAAGATCTACCCTTCAAAACATGAGATTTTTGCATGTCTTTTATCATTGCGAACATCTATATTGATTTATTAAAATAATGAATAAACCCCCGAAGCGTATATCTTGAAATTTAAAATGAGTTTTTAGCTGAATACTTAACATATCGGTGGCCAATAATTCTAGGAACTCTTGGCATGTCACCATTTCATTTCTGTTATCTGTCAGTAGTTATGTCAAATGTCAGTTATATTTATTTTCGTTCCAAGAGTTCCTAGAATTATTGGTCACCGATATGTTAAGTATTCAGCAAAAAAGTCATTTTAAATTTCAAGATATACGCTTCGGGGGTGTATTCATTATTTTAATAAATCAATATAGATGTTCGCAAAATCTCATGTTTTGAAGGGTAGACCTTAACTGTCATTCTTGTCAGAAAAACCACTTTTTGTTGGCCACAATGACCTTAGACTGAACTCCTCTATTGATTTGACGGTCTTGAGATTGAAGTTCTGCCAGCCATAATTTGCCCCGGCTGGTAGATTTATATTTATTCTGATAAGCAGTAACAGTAAAGTAACTTTTTATCTTGAATAAACCATAGCTCAATCTCAATAGCTCCCAGAACAGCTCCTCACTCGAGGTAACAAAACTACAGATAACCCGCAAAACATTGATGATTTGTATCCTCTTTGATAATCTGACATTGACATATTTTTAAAATAACCTATAAACATACATTGACAAATAGTTGTAAAAAATTCAAAACAAAATGAAAGATTCAGAAGAAGAAAGTATAGAAACCTTCCAGGAAGGTTGTGAAGGCGAAAAATTGGATAAAATATTCAAAAAACCAATTTTAATTGGTAAAATTGGCAAATTGCCTAAGAGATTACCTCCTAAAATACATGATTCCTCTGAAGACAATGCAGAAAACCAAATTTCTGGTATTCAAGAACCACAGTCAAATGAAATAGCGACAGAACCGCAAGCGTCCACTAGTAATATAATAAATGAAAAATCACAACAATTACTCTCAAAACATGCAGAAGAACCTATCAGAAACACAGGTGAATATTATTCGAGTCCAACAAAATTATGTGATGTTTTATCCACTTTGGTACTTCTGCATTTACTCTATAAACTTTAAATACAAAGATATTGCTAAAGAATGTTTATATGTCATGAATATTTCTTTGAAAACTAAATTTAACACACTTTTTTGGCGAAATAATTTTAGCACCAGCACATCCTCTAAAAGGCTTAGAAAAAACGATACCCTTGCCATATAAAGAACCAGTTTGGTCAGGTTTACCTGTGAGTAATGGAAAAAATTATTCTCTGGATGTGTTAAAAAATGGTTCAATTATAGAAAGGATTAACTTAATGGATAAACCATTTTGGGTATTTGGAAGACTTTCAAATTGCAATATCTGTATGGAACATCCAACAATATCACGGTATTTATTATAAAATGTAATATTCTTCAAATGCTGTAAAAAGATATTCAACTTCAATATTATTTCTTCTACATAGTTACAAATTTAGTTATTATTAAATCATATTCAATATTGTTTTAAAAATATATTTAAATTGAAATATATAGTAATGCAAAAATGTATAAAATATGGTTTTTCAGTTACCATGCAGTTCTTCAATATAAAAAAGAACCTTCAGAAGCAGATGGTCCAGGTTTTTACATCTACGATTTGGATAGCACACATGGTACTTTTTTGAACAAAAACCGCCTTAAACCTAAAGTTTTTGTTCGAATACAGGTAAATTATCAATCTCCTAAAAAAATAGCAAATCTTTTCAAGCATGTATACATTATATATTTTAAATACAAACCTAATAGATTATTAGAGTCATAGGAACCAGATTCTATTTCTTGTAGAGTATTTATAATACCGTCAAATGCTTCTTCATAGCTCTCAGTAACGAGCTGCTGTTTTTCTTTTTGGGCGATCATTTTGTTTTGTAATTCGTCGATTTTTTTACGGATATCTTCCACATACTGAGCCATTTCATCTTTTGATTCAAACTTACTATTTTCCGCTGCAGAAGCTGGATCGAAATTCTTATGTAATTCCATTACATTTTTTTGGTAAGAAAACTTGATGTTTTCAATATTTTTCTTTATTCTTTGGAGATACTCTGAACTTGAATTCAATCTTTGTTTAAGGTCCTTTAATTGCAAAGTAATAAACTTCATATATAAATTGTTTTTAATATGTTTAAACACATACCTGAAATTGATTTTCTAATTCTTTATTTTTTCCTTTGGCAATTACTTTCATGGCTTCTGTTTTTGTGAATATTTCTTGTATTTCTTGCAATGATTTCACAGTCTGCTTTTCACTTTCCTCAGTATCTGGTATATTTATATCTTTTTGTTCTGATGTCGATTGTTTGGCTTCATTGAGATGCTCTTTTACTTGTTTTTCGGTGGCAGTATCCATTTTTTAGATGAAATTTAGTCCAGGACACTTACTTACATAAAATGGTATAAAACGAAATTGTCATTAAATAATAAATGTCATGTTTGATCAATATTACCTTGGATATGTCAATTTCGTTAAACGTACAGGACCGGCTCAATAAAAAACAAAAAATACTAAAAGTTGAATCACTTTTAACTTAAAAGGAAACCTTTAAAATAGTTGTCGTGCGTCGAATGACTGTTTCTAACTAGAGATAAACGTCTTGCAACAACACGTTTGGCAAATAGCATACCAGAATTAGATTTCTTCAATAGTTATGTGTTTTAATAAGGTCACTTTGTTGTATAGAATAAAATAATATATACTATTTTATACTTTAGATGTTTGGTTATGTTGATTAACAAAAATACACATGTGGTGATTTAAAATGGTGTTAGTGTTACATTGTTTTTTTTTGTAGGTTGGACATATGTTGAAGTTGGGGTGTAGTACAAGATCATACATATTACTTGGTCCGGAATTTGATGAAGAAGAAGAATCTGAATTAACAGTTACTGAATTGAAACAGAAAAGAGCCGAAGAACTTATTAAACGTGAGGAAGAAGCTTTAAGAAAACAAAAAGAAATGGAGGAACAGAAGAAAAGAGAAGAAGAGAGAGGAGTTGATTGGGGCTTAGGCAAGTTATTTGTTTTTAGTTTTAAAATGAATGCCATTTTTTGTATTTGTTGAAAATTCACTTACTTTCCTCCTATTTTTAATACTATTGAACCAACACATTGCAACCATGTTTTTTGATTTAATCTCAAAGGTTTCTTTTCTTAGGAGGGTATGATATACACTGTTTCCACTTAAGGTTCGCACCATATGGGAAACTTTTTTATTATCAATTTTAGGAAAAAAAAAACTTATTCCTCATAAAAAGTTCCGCATGCTCTAGAATCTGATACAATTATCAGATATCGATTTTTTTAGTATTATACGAGGTTTCTTAAAAAATATGAAATTTACTCAAGAATAAAGTACCTTTGAATTTGACAATTTGTATGTTTTTTGGGGACTTGGGAGGAAATTCTTAGATGCTAGTAGCTCCATCAATACTATTATTTTAAGAAGTTTTTCAATATCCACAAGCTTCATTTCTTCTATGCACCAATCTGATTAGTATTGTGCCCTCTGATTCTATAGCCTTATGTATTTTGCAGTTAATGGAATCTACATTCTTCCTTCCCAATTAATTTGAGCTCTTTAAGGTGTCCATTAATGACTGCTTGACAATCCAACATATTATTAATCCGTATCCTCATTATTTATTGACATTGAACTGGAGACACTTTAATGGTATGAATTTTTGCTTGAAATATGCTTTTTTTTCAAACTTTGAGAGTCCCACAGTCCCTTCTATTCTTCCACATTTTCCATTGTGTTTTTTGACAACATCTCCTACTTGCACTATAATATTAAAGACCGTTTTTTCATATTTAGTTATAATAACCACATCAATCTGATAACTATACCATTAAAAAAAAGTATTGAATACTATTTCAGGTGAAGATGCTGACGAAGAAACAGATCTATCGGAAAATCCTTACGCTCAAACTAACAACGAAGAACTCTATTTAGATGATCCCAAAAAAGCTTTGAGAGGATTTTTCGAACGTGAAGGATTGGATTTGGAGTATCGTTGCGATGAACAAGGTTTTATTAAAATATTCCTTTAATATTAATTATTTTACTGAATATAGTGAATTTTTAGGTATCGGTCAGTTTATTTGTAAAGTTGATTTACCTGTTGACGATGAGATGGGACGTACAATAGTGGCCGAAGTACTTCATAAGGGTAAAAAGAAAGAAGCTGTCGTCCAGTGTGCTTTAGAAGCTTGCAGGATACTGGATAGACACGGGGTCCTGAGGCAAGCTATGCACGGTATGGTTTTAAATAATAACAATTCAAAATAAATATTTTATCAAAATTGTTTTTTTTAGAATCACGTAAAAAGAAAGCTAGAAATTGGGAAGACAATGATTTCTATGATAGTGATGAAGACACTTTTCTGGATAGAACAGGAACAATAGAGAAGAAACGAGAAAAGAGGATGAACGCCAAAGCGCCACAAAAAGTTGAAACATACGAAAGTTTGGTAAGAAACCATTTAAATTTTAAAATTGTCACTAGTTATCCTTTTTTAGCTTTCTAGCCGTTTGACACGGTACAATATTTCAGCCTAAATTGTATACAAGTGGTTGCGCGCGTATTTTCAGTCAACTTGCATGCAAGAAATTGGAACATGTTCTATTTTCTTGTATACAATAATACTAAACATGCGCAGTAGTTGCCTAAATCGGATTTTAAGGTTATGTACGGCTAGCCTCAAATATAAATAAAAGTGCTTTTTTTTGTAGCATGCCTTTGATTTGTGTTGAAAGCTTAAATATGTCATGATCCCAGGAGCAAGTAAATTGCTAATTGAATTCTACAAATTATATCCTTGTTCTTATGCTGTGAAACATAATGATTATAAAAATAAACATGCTCGAAATAACGCACTAGAAAACTGCAGCTGTTTAGTTCTCAAATTAGTACCGTGTCAAACAGCTCTTAGTTATGTCTAATTTAACCGTTCAATTTACAAACTACATTTTAGTCCAAGATCCCAGAGCGATAAGACATAACTTATTTTCAAATAGATGAAATGTTAGGTTCTCAGTAGCATCTCGTGAGCTTTGAATACCTGTGAGTTTGTGGGCACCTGTGCAGGTATAAGGTGAGAAAGATAACTAAAAATAAGAGTTATTCTACTTAAATTTCTATGTCTGATTTTATATATGTTTTGTAGAATAATATTTTAAAGTAGTATCATAAGTGTCAGACACTTTCCTTGGACCAAAACTTTTGTCAGACGCTTTAAAGCCTCACAAAAAATGAATAAACTTATTTATTTTTACATGTCTGACTTTCAATTATGTTATCAAAGCAACTATTACCAAGTTATATTTCTTTAGTCAGATCAATTGTAATGACCGAACAACCCCTAAACATAAAAATTATCAGCCGGGAGTATGAGTGCGAGAACACTATGAATGCGTTTCAGAGCAAGTGAGATATCTGTAGTACCTCGGCTTTTTTATATAACATTAACTCACAATGTCTCAGTCTAATGTGTATGTACCCTTCCTGCACAACGTCTAGTATTCAGTATAGTTCGGATCTGTTGGAGCACATATAACTTAAGAATAGTTGCCTTGATAACAAATTTGAAAGTCAGACATGTGAAAATAAATGAAGTTTATTTATTTTTTGTGTAGCTTTAGGGCGTCTGACAAAAGTTTTGGTCCATAGAAAGTGAGTGACACTTATGATACTACTCTAGAATATTATTCTACAAAACATATATAAAAATCAGACATACAAATTTAAGTAGAGTAACTCTTATTTTCAGTTACCTTTCTCGCCTGATACCTGCCCAGGTGCCCTTAGGCTAGCTCCTCAAACACACACATAAGATGCTACTGAGAACCTAACATTTCATATATTTGATAATAAGTTTTGTCATATCTATAATTTTGCCTAATAACTCATTTTTTTGTGGTTCAATAGGTCGAGAAGGAGAAATGTATTGCAACATCAATAAAAGACATAGAAAGGCAAATATCAACAGTCCAGAACAAAATGGAGTCCGATAACAATCGCGCTAACGACGAAGATTCTTTAGATAGTTATATGAAGAATCTAACCAATGCTAATCTCGATAAAAAATCAATTGCCAAACTAAAGGTTGATTTAAGCAATCTCAAAACAGAACAAGCTAAAATTGTTCGATTAATAAACTTGGTAAAACCGGCAAATCTACCCCCACTTGCCGTTAAAGAAGAATCAGCTGCTAGTACAAGTAAAGAATCGACTACCAAGTCTTTACCGATATTTGGGAAAAGACGGAAGATCCAGTTTAAATTTGAACAAAAATCCAAATATGATGTAACGAATAATGATATGGACGATGAAGAAGACGATGATATGGAGGGTAAGTTGATATATTTGCTGTAAGAGTAGTTCAAATGAACAAATAGTGTTTCACCTCCAAAATCCGTTATTACTAATCGATTTGCTTGGAATAGGCTCAAGAAGCAAGCAAGTATTCTTTTTTTTATTATGTATCTTGCCGACGATTTGAGACATCTTGTATCATTTTATAAAACATTGTTGTACC